>VUJU01000979.1:0-44992 GCA_009835225.1 Aphis craccivora | reverse complement strand
CTAATCACTGTAAATACTTGAAATTTTCATCAAATGTTTATGTCAGTGTTATCTATATACAGTTAAATTTTCAAAAAATGTTGACTTTTTTTGAGTTATTTATAGACTACTGAAATTTTTGATTTTTTTTAATAAATTTTTTTTGAAGTGTCGATAAAAAAATTTTGGATGACCAAAAAATGTTGAAAATTTAATACAAGGTTCCTTATAAATTTTCTCATTGTAGCTTAAAAAAATTAAAATCGTCAGTCACTTTTTTTTTTATAAGCGTTTTTATTTCAAATTTTTACGAAATCTGTCGAAAACGCGAAAATTTGCAAGTAATTTTGAAGTTGAAAAATCATAAAAATTTTTGTGTTTATAACTAAGGATTAAAATTACAACACTAAGTTTTCCATAACTTTTCCTTCAAGTAACTATAGAGAAAATTCGTAGTATCATTATAGGAAAAATTTTAAATGCGTTTGAATTTTAAATTTTTAGGAAATAGCGTAACGATAACGATTTATCCTCAAACGATTTTAAATATTTGTTATTATTCAAAAACTATAAGTCTGATATACTTGAAAATTTTACCAGTTATTAAGACTCGCGTTTTCTTAACGTTATTTAAATTTCAAAATATTTTGACTTTTTTTGAGTTATTTTTAGACCACTGAAATTTTCGATTTTTTTTAAGAAATTTTTATTGAAGCGTCGATAAATTTTGTTTTTATTAGCATTTGAAATTCAAATATTGACAAAAATTTTTCAAAATCATGAATATTTACCCACTTTTTTTTTTTTTTTTAATGTATTCGTATAAACAACAAAATGCGTCGTAGTATATTTAAATATTAATACATCTATTACGACTACTAATACTGCTACTTTCTACTACTACTACTACTACTACTAATGTCTAATAATAATAATAATAATAATACTTTAACGTTTATAGTTATAAAACATTATGAAATGTCATGAATGTTAATTATTAATTGTAATTTAATAATTTTAATATATATCGTTTTTAGTTAATATTTCTTGGTTTGTGATTCAGTAATTTAACGTATACAATTTAACATTTTCAGGTGAAATGTCTGTGATGTATTTGTTTACACGTGTACGTTTCAATTGGGACGAAGTGAACTACAGTATGTTTTCCACGTATTCTATGATTACTAATCTAGTAGGTCCGTAAAAATGTATACTCTAAATAGTTTCGACATTTTAATTGTTATATTAGAAAAAAAAACTTATTTTTTTTTTTTAATTTAAATAGGTACAATGTTTTCGGTCGGAGTGTTCAGTCACATGCTGCAAATTGACGATGCTTTAATCGGAGTAATATCGTGTATGAGTAAAATATTGGCCGGATTTGTTTACGCATTTGCTACAACAGATTTTGTATTTTATTTAGGTTAGTAATATTTCAATAACAAAATAAATGGAATTATTTATTAATATATCACTCGCTAAAGAAAAAGAACCTTAATTTCAACGAAACTAAACAAAATTCTTAAAATCAAAAACAAATTAATACCTATTTATGTATTATAATTTACAGCCCGTACATAAAAAAAAATATATTAAAATTGAATTACATATTTTTGTAAATACCTAAAAATTTGAAAATTTTTTGCTTATTATGCTTTAAAATCCGAGCTTTACTTATGGGGAAAATTTATACAAAATTTTCAAAACTTAGAATTTATAAGAATTTTTCCATGAATTTCTAACTACAAAATAATTTACATATTTTTAAATTTTCGTCAAAATTATAATTTCAAATACGTGCAAAAAAATCGTTATCAACATAAAGTATATAAATATATAAGGTAAAATATATATATATATTTTTGGTTTTAAAAAAATTAATTGTTCAAACACGCTTAAAATAATCTATTGGAATATACACCAAACACCCACACCAGTATTTTGTTGTCTGTCTTTCAAACGCTTAAAATAATATCAAGTTTTCATTCTGAATGAAAATGAAATTTTTAGCTTCATCAGTGCTAAAATAAGCTTGAATTGATTTATTATCAAACTTTAAAGTATAAATATTTCTGTTTTTACTTCAATATTCGATGATGTTTTAATTTTTAGATTGTAATATTTAACATACTCATAATTTTCTTGAAAATATAAATATCATATGAAAACTACACGCAAGCACAATAACTTTTGTTACCATTATATATTGGTTGAGTTACTCGAATTATTGACCATATGTTTTTTTTTATGATATATACTTGTAAGACAGAAATAATTAATTATCTTAAAAATAAAGCGTATTGTAATCGATTAGTACCTATTACATTATAATTTATATTATTCGGAGAATAAAAATTGTACTCATATAAAAATAATAAAATAATAAGTATTATCAGTTATTTACCACAGTGTAATATTTTATACTTGAACAATTTATTGTTAAATCAAAACAAAAAATTTCTTTTTTTGTTTATTAAAGTTTATAAAACAAATCCATGTGATAACAAACATATTATGTTTACAGCACCACTAGTTGACATCGTAAATGGCACGTCGTTTATTGCCATGAGATCAATCATTTCAAAACTTGTACCACCAGATGAACTAGGTATGTGTTCGGTTTGAAATCGTTTTTTCCGCATCTAATCTCACTTAAATTATTTCAGGAAAAGTTAACTCGCTGTTTGGTGTATGTGAAGCTTTAGTACCCCTAATTTACGGACCGATGTACAGCGCTGTTTACAAAGCTACACTGAAAACAGTTCCAGGAGCGTTTTTCTTACTCGGTGGTGCATTAACTGCTCCTGCAGCTCTCATATTTTTGTTAGTATAATATTTATGTCTTAAATTATTTTTAAATATACTTATATCAATATTATTTCATTTGAAAATGTCTTAACCTTACTTTTAAATTTATCTACTATAAATATTTTAATATATATTAATATATCTATAATAGATGGATGTACAATGAACATAAAAAGGAACAGAGAGAAAAAGAAGCAGAGATCAAAGATGAAGAAAAAAAATCCGCTACGCTGAAGAAAAAAAATAGTTTAGACTTCAGGATATCCTCTAATGACTTCGACTTGAAAACCATATTAGATAGACGAACACAGACTCATAGAGGTTCAGGGCAATTTTCAAGTCTAGGACTGGACAACATAGCATTCCAAATGGAAGAAGGAACTACTAAAGGCTAATAATCCTGATGATTAACAGTATGATTGAGTATTTTTTATTCCTAATGTCATTAGGACACAACTTCGTTTATTCGTATCATGTATAATGTGTACATAAGTTAAGACGTCCGTGAGAATTATACAAAGTTAGTAACTTAATATCCATAATTTGATTTTCAATGTATTTTTATGAATTTCTATCGCCATAATTGAAAACAAACATCATCATTTATAATTATAGTTTTCCTGTGTAGGGGTATGTTAGTTTTTGGACCCATTGGCTTTTAAAAAATTACCATTAACTACCTATAGGTCTGGAGGTAATATTTATACTTGTAGTCATAAATAGAAACATCTATAGATTATTTAATGACAATTCCACTGACCTAATTCCAAATAAAAATATTGTATATTATATATATATAAACTGTTAATAATTAGTAGTCAAGCGATTAATTTAATACTCGTATAGTACTAATAATATTGTCTTATAGACATGAAAAACAATTTTTCTAATTTGTATATCCTGACAGACTTAAACATCTAAACTTTAAGTTACCTATCTTTGTACATGTAAATATACATAAATATATAAATATATACATACATGCTTATAAATAGTTATATATTAGTTATGTTTTATAATATAACCTAACCACGAGGTATTAAAATAAATGAACTGTTTATATTGGTTTGGTTAAACAATATAGATTTAAGAATATTAATTTAATTTCGACCTTATTATTATTATCATTTTTTTGTTGTTGTTGTTATTATTATAAATATAATAATATGTTTATCGTGTGTTATGTGTTAAACATAAATAATGTAGTCATGTAGAAAAAAAATCATAGTTATAGAATAAAAATTTGAGAATTGTATAGATGTATAACTATTAACTAGAAAGATTAAAATAGTATTTGTTTAAAAATATATATACGTGATAATAAAGTATAAGTCTGTTGATTTTAAATTTTAGAAACTTAAAATTTGATTTTGTAAACATTAGGAGGTATAATCTCTATCGGGCACCATGGGCCATGACTTCACTAATAAAACTTCTACTCATATAATAGAAATACGGCAAACCAATACTAGTAAAAAAAAAACAATCATAATAAAATGATCATATTTTTATCATTTTTATTACAAACAAGAAAATGTATAATGTATTTTAATTTTTTTTTATTTAGGGATATAGTGATTAAACTTTAAACAATTAATCTGTAAACATTTGTTAGTTTTTAAGGTTTTTGTTCAATACTAGTGTAAGTATATAATATAGTAATGTTCATAAATTGTAAATTACACAACAATTAAAAAAGTTATAAAAAAGTTCTCATTCACTCATTATACACAATTAGCAACATTCAATAATACCTTAAAATTGTCTATTTAAACTCCTTAAAAACATAAAATTAGTTGGTAGATACTTCGTTTTTTTCATATACATACATATATATATATAAATTACAAGTAATATTTGGAAAAAGTTTCTGTACCTACCTTGTCTCTTTAGTTATATCTGTATACTTGTAATATGAATTATGAATAAATTAAACTTTTTACAAAAATGTTTATTTTAGATACGTATTTATTATTCAATTTTAATATATTTGCAATTAATTTCAGTTACATTTTAATTTAACATCCTATAATTATGTTTTTTCTATGTTTAACATTTTAACAACAAATCCAGGTTTATAGATTCGAAATTTCGAAACAAATACAATTTTGGAAAGTAGCCCATTCGGCTCCCATTTTATAAAAAGGTCAATTTCCAAACGGCACCTGTTATAAAAGGTTTTACGGACAGGAAAATTCCCAAATGGCTCCGGTTTTTTACAACACAAATGCCTTCTCATTTCATACAGACTTAAAATTGTCTTAAAAGAGGTGTGGTTAAATAGGTGATGGTGTACACTAAGTAAATAGAAAATTACAAATATTATTTATTATTGTGAATTAAATTTTATTAAAATAATATTAAATTAAAAAAAAAAAAATTATTTATAATATGCAAAAATGTATAAAAAAAAATCATACACTGAATACATTTTTTAATCACTAATTTTTTTATTTATACCATATGACGTGTATTATTTCACTCGATAGTCGATTAATTCGTCAATGATGTTTCTAATGAACTCCTGATTTTTTTTTTGTTTTTTTTTTAAAGATTTAGGTGTATTAACATGACTTCGAGCTTTAATTTAATTTTTATCTTTTTTCGAAGGGAGCCATTTGGGAATAAATAAACGGGCATACGTAAACTGCGCCCAAATGACCTTTTTGTTTTTGCAAACTACGCCCAAAATTTTATCTATGTTAGAAAGGTGTAACGTAAACTGCGCCTGACTTATTCACTTATTAAATTTTGACTTATTAAAGTCTCTATGTTTGACAACCGTGTACTTTTTCAAGTATATCACAGAAATTTTATTTTCGTCAAGAAATACCAACTCGTTATCTAAATATTTTCATGTTCATAGAAAAGTTAAAAGAAATTCAAATAGAAGTATACATAAAACTAAATACTCGTACTATAAATGAATCCTTTAAATACCAAAATTCTAAAACTTGATTTTTCAAATTTCACGCAGTTAACATGTCACCTTTTTACACTTGATAAAAATTTGGGCACAGTTTACATGTGTAATTTTGTGTTTACCTGTATTTTGGCCGCAGTTTACAATCGCCGAAATAAACAATGGTTGGAAGACTTTGGGATGCACCATAATGTTGAGATCATGGAAATTATTTTTATACCGTTGAATCAATCAGAAGGAAATACGGAAGTTTAAATTAATTTATAGAATTTTTCGGTCAACAGTACATTTTTAATAGAAGTTCGTGAATAAATCGTAATATGTACAATGTAGGAACGTGTAGTAAATAAAATATATATTGATATATACCTATGGTCTATGGGTTTTTTATCGTTAGGCGATAGACCATAAAAAATGTATTGATAACAATCATTATACATGGTAAATACTAAATACGCACTTATTTTAGTATCGTACGTGGTACGCGTTTAAATGCGTTTGCTAATATATTTCTTACGAAACGATGACAAACCATAAGTAACTTCATCGTTTTATTCATACATATTGTATGATGGTAATATTGGCCACAGTAACTAGTTTTGAAACGTATCTACATCACGAACCTCGATCGTTTGTTAAATCAATGATAAAACTCGAACATATTATATTTGCGAAATTATTTTTAAAGTGCATAAAATGCACAGTTTTTTTATTTCACTGAAAGTATGTTTCGAACTTAATTTGCATCGACATTTCTATATAAGTATTGATAAAAACCTAGAGAATGTCCAGCAAAATAACTTTGTTCAGTATATACTTGTTTTTATCTCGTGAACCCCAAACATAATATTATAATATAAGTAACAATAAAAACAATGAATTTAGTATAGTTAAATACTATTACGCTAAGACAAGAGACAGCTGAGCAAGTAACTACAGCAATACTACACTTACAATAATTTAAAATTAAGTAATTATGTTGATCTCCGCAATTGACGAAATGCCTACTCATATGTCCAATAAGTAGTTTAAAATGTCAAACAAACATAAGGACAAATTAAGACTTCCTATTAATTTATATCGAGAAAACAATTTACTCGCGACTGGCCAGTTCCAATAAGTGTTCAGCAAAACTAATTAGACATGGAGTGTATTATGTGTTGTATAACTTTGATATATTAAAGTCAATTATCAAATCTAAAGGTAAGAATATTATAGCTTTGTATCTACGTCGTCTTATACGATGGTTTTACAATATTTAAAATTTTAAAAAATTTATAAGTATTTTTAAATCGCTACATTTTCTTTGTTTAAACTATTTTACGAAATCGACATTTGATTATTAGTCAGTTCACTGTGTTACATTCAAGCTAACCATACAATTGATTTTTGTTCAATGTAAATTTATTATGCTGTATACTCGTATATTTATAAGAGAGAGAGTGAGACAATAAGTTGTATTATTTTAATCAAATTTGCCGTAATGCCTGCCTATATACTATAAGGGTAGTATTATTTTGCATTAGTTGTTTACAAATAAACAAAAATTAATGATTATTACTATATACATTATGATGTCTTATAGATAGTTCTGTTAATACATATTATGTAAATAAGTTAAGGCGTAAATACAAGCTATTATAATTTATATTATATAAATAAATAATTATGAAATATTTGTGGTTTAACCTTTCGAAAGAAAGATTAAATACCAAAATATACAAGAACTGACTATTGCGTTTTTATAAAATAAATTTGATAGAATTACAATCTAACAAATTCAAAAAAATACTTCCTATCACTTCTGAGTTTTTCTGACTCATATCTGTTATTATATACATTTATCTCACTTAACTAAATAACTAAATATACTAAAATAAAAATACTTTCTTATTTTTCTTAAAAAAGTATTTATTTATTTATCTAGATGAATACTTATAAGAATATTGTAAAGTTTGTAAAGATTCTGTGAGAGCGATGAATGAATTGATTTTTACAATTATATTATGTGGGTGTTTTTATTTTGTTTATATACACGATAAGTAGTTTAAAAAAGTGATCTTAAACAATTAAAATTTGAGGGTGGTTTCTGGTATAAAATTACATTAAGTTCAAATTTAATTTTCAAAATATTTCGAATCTTTTTAATCTATACTATAAATGAGAGATTTTTTTTTGTTTTTATTTGATTTTTTTTCCAATTATTGTGAGTAAAAATATTTTTGAGGCTATACTTTGAACTTTCAATACATTTTCCTCATAATTTATAACTATGGCCATTTATAAATATTAAAGACATATAGACACACATTTTTTTTATAAGCACTTTAAGTTAAAATTTGGGCACTTTACAATGCTAAACATACCATTATTGTAATAGATCGTATTACTAATAGTAAAATAAATTACATTAATAGCAATATTAAAAAACATATTATAAAATACAATTAGTAATTTAGGCTGAAACATCTTCAATGCTAATTAATAATCGTGTTTCGTGTATACATGATCCGTCACACTATAACCCATTTAACAATTACTTTATAGCAGACCAGCACTCACTTGCAGGTTGCTTGATTTAACTAGTGTAATTTATATCATACAAAAACGTTATTAAAGATATTATATAAGTTGTTATATATTACTATATTAAACAACCAGGAAAGAGAATTAGCGAAAAAATTACATATAGACATTCAGTTTGTTATATAATTATCTAATAAGTAATAAGTAATAAGTATTTTAATAATTTTAAATTTTATTCAATGACAATAGTTTTTGTCAAAGCTTATATTATGTGTTAAACCTTGGTATTCCATTATTGAACAGTAGAAAATTCGGTATATATGCACCTGTTTATTTTTAATTATAGATGTGTCAACCTTGTATTAAAATAGGAAATGCAATTTAATTTTAATATTATTAGAGATGATGGTAAAAAAAATTCTAGTGAAACAATAGAATTTTAATACAAATGCACCACACTAATTACTTAATAGACATGTAAGGATAAACACATTCTACGAGCGTGTGAGATTTCCAAGTTTCTCTAAAAATCCACGAGACAACATTATTTTCTTTAAAATACAACAACTAGATTGCAAGGTGCTACGTGGTATAATGTTTACATTTTAGATATTAATTATCTTGAAAGAAAAAAATTGTAAAGATAATAATTAGCCTGATGTTAAAAAATATACAGTAACACTTAACTAATAATAACCTATACAGGATTAATTAACTTATAACTGTAATAATATATTATAACTGTAGTTCGTGATAACTTTTTTAGGACGGTTAAATGGATAAAATATAACAAGCGTATTGAGATTTTGTATTGTGTACCTATATAAATGTAAATCCAAATTCATATATTACCTGTATGATATAAAATATAATCAACTGTATATAATTGCGTTGTAAGTGCTAAAATAACGCGGATGATAACTACTAGGTGTTTGAATCAGAATTAATCGAAAAAACAAAATTTCTGGTATGAGAAGAATTTATTATTTAAAATGAAATTATGTACGCAACTTTTTTAGTGATGAATTATAAAGATAATACATCTACATTTAGGCTAACTAGCATTTATCTGGATTGTTTTTTCTTTTTTCTTGGATAAATTCTTCTTCTTTTCGGAAAAAATATTATATCAATGTCATATATTATGTACGATATCCATAAACAATAAACAGAGTAAATTAAGGTGTACTAAAAATAAATAAATGCATAATAACTGTTTAGGATTTATGATGGACAACTATTACAATAACAATGTGTACGTATGTCCGTCACGCCGGGTGAGTTCATTGAAAACATGCAAATACTTATTATATATAATGACACACAAATAATCATTCGGTGTGGTATTGTCGGTTATGCAGTTGATTGTCATTGATTATAAAACGAGAAAACTCAACAACAACAAAAGTAGGTAGGTACATAACACGAACCCTGGAAAACAAAATAATGTAATTCTATTTATGTAGGTAAATCGGTTAATTACTATTATAACTGTGAAATAATAGTAAATATTAAATGGCGTTGTAACTTATAACTGTATAATATTTATATTAGATACATCGATAAAAAAAAAATATATATATATTTATTTTATCTATAGATGAACTATGATAAAAATTGATTAAGTAGGTTTATATGCATTATTTGATCATATTTGTGTCTGAAACTCTAAAAATGCTGCTCATGGTAGTAAAAATTATTTGATCTTCAACTTTATAAGTAAAAACTTCTCTACACTTTTCTTAATAATTGGGAATAAATAAATTAAAAAAAAAAAATGTTTTAGTCTAATTTTATTCGGTTTTCTATAAACCTATAATACATACTGTTGTAGAACATGTTGGTATTGACTTATAAGTTAACATCAACTAATAATATACTATTAATAAATACTAAACAATAATAATTATACATATATTAGGGGTATGGGCGATTGTAAACTCAGCCAGAATACCGATTAAGATAAAAAGGTAATTCAAAAGATAAATAGGTAATCTAATGTTAACTCCGCCAGTTTCAAAATTCGAGATCAAAAAAAAAATGACAGTGTTACAGGATGCTATAAATAGATACAGTAATGGAGTAATATAAGACTTAGAATATTTATAAATTGTATGACATCATTATAGTTTACATATATGGTATTATAACTATATATTTTTGGATTATTACGTACAACGATTATTTATTATGTTTTTTTTTACTATGATTTAAGTATTTAATGTGAATAATATGAAATTATATTATAGTTTTTTTTAATAATATTATATTATATCATGGGCGCCCATTGAGGGGGCAAGATGGGGCATTTGCCCCCCCCCTTGGACAAAAAATATTATGGACTTGTAGCACAATAAATATTACCATAATATTATTATTATCTTTATTAACTTACATTTGAGAATTTTTTTTATTTTTACCCCCCTCCTTAAAATTTTACCTATGGGCGCCCATATATTGATTTTATACTACTACTTGATTTTTTTCACTGACGGAGTTTACATGAACTCAATTTTACATGTTTTTTTTTCTGGCAGAGTCTACATTAAAAAAAATGTAGTTGTTGCGGAGTTTACATGCGCATAAGGGCGTGGGTGATAAAAAACAACCAATTGGTTAATACCCAAGGATCAAGAGGCTACACCTCTACATCATGTTAAAATCTAAACTGTTAAGGTTAAAGCTCCAACCCCTCCCTCCTTCTGGTAACTTACAGATTTTCTCTAATAGAAATGTACAAAATAAAATTGTTTACAAATTATATAGTTTACTGAATAATTATTTAAATGTTGGTATCATATTACATTTAAATACAATAATCCTAAATACTATTATTATTTATAATATCGTATACTGTATAGTAACAGTACTTGTTTTTTTTTTGTGATATCACCACTGAAGTGGGAACCACAATAATATTACTTTCCACTTAAGATTAACTTTCCAACTAATATTACTTTCCATATAGTACTACTTTCCTCATAAAACGGTACTATACATGGACACTGATGCAATTTATTTATAAAGTAGTTAATTTGGTATAGTTAACTAGTATTTATAGGTACCTACTATTTTAACTTTTAAGTATAGATCAGTAAAGTACTTGACCAGCATTTTGCGGAGTTCTATATGGTACTAAAATCAATTCGAAACTATTAACGGATAACTAAAGTAAGCTATTTAATATAGGTATATTTAATATAAGGTAGGTATTTTAAATACATAGGTTTAATTATATAGAAATATATTATTAAAAATACAATAAATACGGTGACGTAACTAAAACCATATTGTGAGGGATGATCGTCATATATTTCATATTAGTCACAAGAAGTAAAAAATCAGCATTTTTATCATAATATATTATATATATAATATATATTATTTTATAATAATTCAATATTAATGAACATTTATTATTTTTTATAGCGATATACATTAATGTATCATGCTTATCGTTCTATATTATTAGTATTCACTGTATAATCTCAAACAGAAGGATCTACCTATCTACTAAAGTTGATTTGAATATCATAGGGTGTCAAATATTTTTTAAGGTGAGCATAATCTATATAATATATTTTAACATGTTCATTATAATAAAATGGAATTAAAATATCATTGTAGGATTTAAATGATTTAGATAAATGAGTTTGGAATACTCCTATATATATATATCCAGTTTTTCGATATCTTTAATTTCTGAATTATTACCAGTATTTAATAATAATAATAAAGAGAGTTTTGAATTTTAACTAAATGGTTAGTTCTTATTGAAATAATATTAAAGTAATTATTTACTATATAAGATGTTCTGTAGTTTTTTTTTTCAAGGAAAAATTAATTGAACCTACCAAATAACAAATAGATATAAAAATTAATTGTTAGCAAGAAAAATATAAATATACATTACAAACTTTAGAAATATAGTTAACCGCTTAGAATCGTTTTTTGTATATGTTATGATTTGTCACTGAATTCAGATTTAACACATCCATTTCAGCACCTAAACTTCTCAATCACAATTTACATTCGAAACTTAAACTACAACAAAGTGACTTTCTCAGTTTTTAAGTATTAAATCTACTAATCTTTGTAGTACTACATTATTACAGTACTATGAAATACGTTATAGTATGTGATCTGAGATGGAAATTAGTTGATATACCATAGCTCAATACCAATGAATACCAATCAATACCAATTCTTACCTTAAAAAATAAATAGTAAACATAGAACAACTTGGAGTGATTCTTTTGTAATAGTCGAAAATAATTGAAAAACAAACAACATCTAAATCTCATACTACCTTTTATTTCTTTTCTTTTTTTCTTTTAATATTTTCTGTACTCTTAATTTAATGTTACATCTTTATAAAGTGTTTATTATAAGATATTACAAACTAAATATGTATTTTTGAAAAATTCAAAAATTAATCTAGGTGCTTGCACAATTAATTTTGATTATTTTTTATCGAATTAAATTTACATAATAACGATATTTTATTTTACAATAAAACTTTTTTTTTGCTTTTAGACATTGAAACATTAGAAACAATGGAATGAGATTAACGCCAATTGCATAATTTAATGTGCTATGATCTCTTAAAGTAAGGTAATATGAGTATATTTACTAATTATATACATTATACACGATTACTTAGAATTACATTACCTTTTTTTTTTTTTATGTAAGATTATAAAATTACTTATCACTATCAGTTAACCAAAAGTGAATAACATTATACACCTATTTTATTATAGTTCCATTGGTTATATAATTCAACATAAATTAATGGTTTATGTCAAAGATAACATATGTTTTAATAAGTTCTATAATTTGTTTTAAAAAATATAATTTAAACAAAATCAATGCTTTTATATACTATTGTGATGTATTGAGATGTATTAAAATATGTACAATTTTATGTAAGTACAATTCTATTAAATGGTGTATTAATGGTGTATTAATGGTTTTTAAATTTAAATATGTTATTCAATTTTCATCTGCAATATTAGTTAAATAATTTTAGTGACGAATACGCAATTATTGGGAAAATGTAATACCTAGTACCTACTACTACGGCTGGCTGATGCAACTAGTTTATTTTATCAGAATATTATAACGATTGTTTCTTTGATGAATGAGCAACCGACGAGGACCCTTAAAAAATACTAACTAATTGGTAATCGGTAGCTTATACAAATATAATGATAAGGGTCAGACAAATGATTTAATTTCCTCATTACATAATATTTTTATACATATATATTATTTAAATTATAAATGTTAACATCCTGTTGAGATAGGTATATAATATATAAATATAATTCTTATATAGTTTTCCTCATATTATGAACAATCGATTACGCGTATTAGCTATAATAATATTACATCATATATTTCCACTACAAAATATGATCTGTAAAACTTTTTTTTCAAAATAGAACAAGATTAAAATATTTATGTAAATGTGTTATACACATTACACGCCCAGCGGATAGACGCTCAGAATTAACATTTAATATTACAAAACGTCGTGTAACACATAAGGTAACGTTATAAATATATCATACCGAGGATGGACATACCAAAATATATTCACGACAAGTCTGAGATAAGTGGTCTTAACAATGATGTGTATCACAATGAGGATGTGATGGCTGAGTTAAAAAAAAAAAAAAATGATTATAAAATATTATACAGGCAAACTGTAACTGCAGTACTACGGTGGGTATCTACATCATCTTTATACGATGCAAATATTATCATTCATTATTTACATATGAAATAAAAATCTTTTATTTTTCCTGTTGCTTGTTACATTGTATTGAATATAATATCTAAGTATATACGATATCCATATAATATTCTTGAATATCCTTGAGTAAATTTATTGAATCATATACCACAATCCCATGTCTCGGTTCATTATTAAATTACCAAGCTATTCTCGAACTGTAAATAAACTATATGGTAATAAGACAATAATTGAATTCCTAACATTCTAGAGGTTCTTATCAACCAACGAATTTCATTTAAATAAGATAGCAACAAAACGATATTGTGTCTACTGTCTATACACGATCAGAATCCTTTGCAATATCTTGTTTAGTATTTAACATATTTAAACAATTGTTTATTTCATGTTTTTTTAAATTTGCAGTATAAAGACTCATATTATGTAGTGATGTATAATAATATGAACTATAACAGTCTACATCGAATCGTACAGAGTTCAATTATTCTGGTTATTTTATTTTCAACCGTGCGTGATTTTGTTTGTAGGTAAAATAAATTCAATCATTACTTAATGGCTTGTGTTCGTTATAGCTTATACACTTTTATTGACACGTAATAGTTAATAATAAATAAAAAATCTTAACTACATACATCTCCATACCATTTATGTACGTTACTTTTAACTTTTAAGTTACTTTTCAAAAGTAAATTTTTTTTTTTTTATGGGTTATCATGTAAAAAACTTATTGAAAACAAAAACAAAACAAGACAAATCAATAAACAAAATAAAAAATGTCTTATATTTTTTTTATTTATTATACCTACGTGCAATTTAGACCCTGTTGACATTTTATATTTTCAAACATAGGATCATCAAGTGGGGAGTAGGCTAATGGAAACAGGTTGTGTGCATGAAGGTCGTTCAACTGAACACGCAGTTCTGCAATAACCGAGTACAATATGAGACGTACGGAAGTCGCGTTCACATAACGGCAGTCGGCGTGCACAGGAAGAAGTTACTCCGAGAACTCCGGAACTGTTAGTTTTGTTTTATAAGTACATACGTAAATTATTTTGTTAGATTAATTTTTGATATTAACCGAAAAGATTTATTTTCACCTTAAATAATCAAATTTAACAATATTAGGTATAGTTTAAAATACACGCCTATTTACTTGTTTTTTTAATGCACTTTTATTCACTTGTATATAATTAATTATAATATAGAAGTGCGAGTGGTATAATAGCAAGCAGATAGGGAATTAGTATTATGATTAATGGTAAATACAAAATAAATAGTACAGTATGGCGCATTAATCGTGTACCTACACAATATTGCTCAAAAGAGTACATTATCATCATCAAGATGACCTAACTGACTCCAAACTAGCGCATCATTTTATTCGTAAATCGTGACGTACGGAACTATTATAGTGGTGTTAACTGTTAAGTGTTATATCGTATAAAAGAATTGCATAAATATATATAGCTGTTTCTTATTGAGTTTTTGAGCCATATTCAATTTCCATACAAATATTTAAGGTAAGATTTATTTACATTTTTTATGATTTACACCATATTTGACTTTAAAGCATTTAATATAAATAAAATATTTAATTAATTTTTATGAAACTAATTTTTTTTCAACAGCCAATCAATAAATCAACTGAAATCTAAAATTTACAATTAAAAATATTTGATTGTCGGAACTATTAAAAAAATAAAAATAAACCTAAATAACTTCTTTAAATATGATTAATGAATAAAATACTAAATCTATAGTTACGTAATATTACAAGTATTAATTATTCTTAGGTGAATTTAAAAATTATATTTATATAATGCAATATATTTTATGTTAAAGTAATACTTTGTTTCCGACAACCTCTGATTCATTCAATCGTGCAGTTGTTTTCCACCCTTGCAATAGTTATCTGGTTAATAGTTTAAAAAAAATAAAATCATTGTATATTTAAATCATTTTGATCTACGTGGCATAAAAATCTATGAAATTAAGTTGTTAGAATCCGGTTGTAGAATCCGGGGAAGACGCTCTGTTATAAAATTGGTTAAAGAACCTTTTCATTGAGTACCTATCTATATTTCAACTTTCTCTAAAAAAAAATGTCATATAATATTATACATTATTGTTATCAAATATTATAATTTATAAATCATTACTGACGTTAAATAGAACGGTGTGAAAAGGTTCATGATTACAATAACTTAATATTTAAAAAAATATCTTTGCATATCATATCTTTTTTAAGTACATCAAAATAATTAAAACCGTTAAATGGAAAATTGTTATTTTTCATTAAAATATCCAATTTGTAAACATTTGAAAACTGGTATTTCTGTTGTTTTGTATTTTTTCTCAGTTTATTTTAAAAACCACCGAAAATAGTTTATATTTGACTCTATAATATATAACTATATAAAATTATTTTTTACACAAAACTCATTTAATCGTTCTGAAACCAATACAATCAAATAACATTCATAACAAATGAATGAATCATAAACAATACATACATAAATGGAGTGCATATATTATTATATAATAGATTTATAAAAAAAATACAATAAAATGTGCATTTATATTGTTATTTAACTATACAACCAATCAATATTCATTAATCAATCGATCGATATAAATTGTTATAACGGAGTTGATTTTATTTTCCAACCATGAAAATGGAATTTTTTTCTTATCGATTAACTACATCTATTACACGATGTTAATAAAATGTTTCTGTACTAACCAGTATTTCTACCAACTATTGCAGTGATATAATATACACCATGACATACAATATAGAACAAAGAGTTCAAATTTTAAATCCTACATTGACAATGGAGTGATAGGATATATTATAATATAATAGACAAGGTATATCGGTGTAATTAATCAAAGAGAAAAATCCGTTATTATGTACCGGTACGTTAATAAAATAATAATAACAATTTCTATGCATACGTGTTTATGCTATAGAATAAATCAATTTGATGTGGTGGGATTCTATGTTTGAGATCTGCTGTGAATAAGTTTACATTGTCGAGATTTGAGGATGCTTGGGAGTTGTCGGGAACCGTATTTTATTTTTGGTGTCATATATATGACTAGGAAAAGTGATGAAAAAAGTCTAAAATGTTAAAAAAATATGTTATGGTAAATCCGTGCAGATAACAATTTGTTTATAGTAATTATTTTTAAGTTATCAGGGATGAAGTTAAGAACAGCTTCAGCTGAACAGTGTTATGATAAAAATGACAACATAAAAATAATGAAATAACAAATTAAAAGAAAAAATATTAAATAAGTTCCTTTATCGATCAAATCAAAAACAAGAACCGTACTACAATTGAATTCGTTTTTGATCATTTCTTCGAAACATATAGTAATAATAAACGTTATTCATATCTATTTTGATAATAAATTTTATTTATTTGAATATCAATATAGATTTTAAACGATTAACTATTGTATATATAAAATGTGTACAAACATTTTATTTTTTATTAAAATCAAAATTTTACTTACAATTTATACATACAACTATAATACGAATGACCAGTAAGATATATAGGTTATAGAATACCAGTAGAAAATAAATTATACATCAGTTATTTCTAATAACTGTATTTTAAAATAAAATTTAAATATCTTATACCTAATAACCTAATAATAATAATAAAGCGATATTGTATCTTATTTTAAAATAACAGTTATTAGAAATATTAATTAATATATAATTTATTTATTCACCATTGATATTTTATCAAAAGATGACATTCCCTTTCCTATCTAAAATCATTATAAAAGTAATACATTTTAAATTATACCTACATCAAATTTGCTTATTGTATTACAGTGGAACATTGATAATTCGAACCTCTGTTGGTTGAATTTTCGATACTCGAAGGAATGCCTTAGCACCCGCGTTAAAATATGTATTTTTTATATTTTCGATAACTCGAAATTTTCACTGTATTTGTATGCACAAATTTTAAGTAAAACTTTAATTTCAATAAAAAAAACCGTTCGTAGGTACATGTTTTGTTTAAAAAAAATTCCATATTGATGTTCAAATAAATAAAATATATTATCAAATAAATACAAGCAAAATTTATTACTATGTTTTCAAAGGAATAATTTAAAACGAATTATATATTAACATTTAAGATGTTTATTTTTTATTTGTTTGACAATATTATCAATTTTTTTTTTTAATTCGAAATTTTCATTTTGCAATTTATCGTTATTCTCGTCAATAATTTTACACTCAACCTTTACAGATGATATACGATGGTGGATATTTGACAACATTTCTTGTAATGTTGATTGATGATCAGGCTACAAAAAATTATAAATTTTGAATTAGTTTGGTGCTTCCACATAACTATTTTTATTTTAAAGTGTGGAAAATATAATACCTAGTATGCCATAATAATAATATTATACCTATTTAATTATTTATTTCACATAACTATCATAAGTTTATGCGTTATAAATTATAATTTACATTCACATTAAAATTCAACTATAATAAATAACATGATAAACACGGGGTGGTCTACTTGAAACACTTGAACATACGAATCTCGTCGATCACCATAACCATTTATAATATATTATTCTATGTGTACAGTGTACAAAAATAATATGTGTAAATAATAAAAATAATTCTAAGATATAATTATTTTTTTCTTTCCTGAATAGTAAATTAATATCTATAGTGCATGTTACAATTAAAAACCATATTAATGAAATATGTTTCTATATGTTTAGGTTACCTAATATACCCAATAATAGGTACCTAATATGTAATAGAATTTGATCAAAATTATAATTAACCCCCTTGCTACATAGTATTATAAAAAATAGAACTTTTTTGATTTAAACCAAAAATTATTTTAATTGAATGTTTTAAAAAATATTTTTAAAGCGGAATATTGGGGATTACACGAAAAAGATAATTCAAAAACGTTCCAAAACATCTTTAAATTTTTATCTCCACTAATAAATGTGGAGTACGCTATCATTGGTAGGTGTCTTTATTAAGAGAGTCAATTTTAGCACTTATCCTTTTATTATCTGTATTAATTTTCTGGGTAATGGCTTGTGAAAATATTTTCATATTGGTTAATTGTATTTTAATAGGTAACCAATCCATATTGTACGATAAGCTCCTTGTCAATATACTCTTATTGATTCTAATAAGTTCATAAAAATGTATGGATCTGCTAATAACATTATATTTGATAAAAGAGAATCAATGTTATGAGAATATGAAATAGACAAAATTTTCAGGTTAATAGTTTTTGAAATAATGAGTGCGGTTTAAGACAAAATAATTACGCTGTATATTATTATAGTATACATATGTGCCAAAACAACTTTGTTGAGTACAATTTTGGTTAATTAGATAAATTTACATTACCACTTCGTTATTTTCGCATGTATTTAATACTAGAATTTTATTAGTTTTTTCTTCGGATGTTTCCAATTCTTGACATAGTTGAATACATTTCATTACTTCTTCGCCCCTCTTCAATATAATGTTTACGTTCTGTATTTTAATTTAAAATTATGTAGTTATACTAGATGTATATAATACTTTTATTATATATATATATAAACCCACAAACACGTCAAATATACGCATATTTATAGTAACACATATCCAGGAATATAAATTATTACAATAAATAATAATAAAATACATTAGTATTTATTATTATTATAAAAATAAAAAAGCGTAAATATTTATTCATTAAAAATTATATTATTTTTATGCTTTATTTTAGAGGTTCTTAACCTTTTTTAGATCACGTACCCCCGATGAAAAATTTTTAGATACCACGGACCCCCTACCAATTTTTTTGAATATCTTATTTTAAATCTCATGTTAACATAACAAAAATTATAATAAATATTTTATATTATAATTACATAAATAGATATAACAAAACATATTAATTAAAAACATTTATAATAATATCTTTTAACTTAAAACGTCATGACAAGAAAACTTTTAAGGCTACCGCGGACCCCCAGGGGGCCACGGACCACAGGTTAAGAACCGCTGCTATGTTTAATAGAAATATTTTTTAAAAAAAAAACTTATAAAAAAATTACTTAAAAAAAATTATATTAGAATATCATAAAATTGATTTTTACTTTATTTATTTCTTTAGTAGATTGGCAAAGATGTGACTTTTGTTTGTGACCGAGCTTTGAATTATTCGCGAGCTTATTTCTAAATTGTTTCAAACCCTCTTGAAGTTCATCTTTTTTTTGTATTAATATATTAAATTCTTTCAATAATTTAGGGTTGCTTATATCTTTTTCCAGGGTATTTATTTTATTCTAATAAATTATTTTATTATTAATATTACAGTAAAAATCTTTAAGTTACTGAATAAAACCATAATTTAAACTCACTAATAAATCTTTGATTCGAAGTTTTAATTTTTTTGTTGTAATTAATAATTGTTCGTTCATATTTTTTAACTTCAGGTATTCTCTTGCCGTATATTTAGTTTGTTTTTTATAATCATTCAAAGTAAAATAATATACATCTTTCATATTCATGTAATGCATTATGTACTCTTTCCAACAAAACTTATTCATAATTGATTCAAACTACATCATGAAATAAATTAACTTTACACATAGATTGTAATTATTGCTATAATTTAAAATACATAATATGAGTTAGCATTTCTGTCGGTACGTGATTATCGAAAAATCTTAAATTCGTTGAAGACTTAGTGTTCAAATGACTTTGTCATGGAGGAAGCTAGCTAATTTTTTTTTTAGAAATTTTAGATGATCTATATTCTATATATAATATCCATGATATTTAGTAAAAATATAACGAAAAACAAAAAATATATATCCATTTAAAATCTTAAAAAGTGAAATATAACAATTGATAAAAATTCTTAATTGCATGTTGCACAAATTTTCAATACAATTGGCTAGACAATATTTATGCAATGTCGTGGCTGATTATCGATATAATTTTTAATCTATCCATGGAGAACTTTTTCTCAAAATTTTGAATAATATAATATTATAATAATACGAAAAACAAGATTATAAAACAATCGAGAGATTGTGTTTTATTATTAGAAAACAATAATTATGATATTAAAAAATATTAATAAATTTATTAGGTTATAAAAAGAAATTGATTATTAAAATGTAACACGTATTTTATTATAAACATTGAGAAAAGTTGTGAAGAATATGCTCCTATTAAAAATTAAAAATGTACTTTATTACTGAATTATAATTTATGATAGTTATGGTTTTAACTTATAACCAAGATGTTTTACAGCTGATGATTAATGAATAATGACTATTATATTATGCATTTATACGATTACCTAAGTCTCGATAAGTGTTTGTTAGGTGTAGTTCATTGAATAGGTATGAGTTTATTTAATATTTATTTTATTCAATATTATATAATATTTTATATCCCCATATAAGTACAGTGATTAATAACGAATATAATGTTATACAAGTAGTTAATCTATTTGTATAAATAATTAACGTAGTTATTTATACAACAGTATAATATTTATCATTGATTACTATTACTGAACCTTTATAGATATCAGTTTAATTTAATTTAGTTAGGTGCCTATCAGTAATATGACATATACCAACATCAGCTTTATCCTTGGTTTAAAACTTCAAAATAATTTTAAAAATGAAATTAAAATACCACCTATAGTATTTATCATGTTGATAAATGTTTATTTTATTATTTATTTATTTATTATTTTATTTTTATTAGAAATTCAAAATGTTTTTGTATCTAACTACTTCAATCATAATAATCAAAATAAAAATTTTCATTATTACATTCCTATACTGTAATAAATTATATTTTCAAGCTTTTTAAATTAATTAAAATATCTAGGTACTAATTGTGTGAATTAGCTTGGAATCTCCAACTTACGTCTCGCGGACTTGATCTGGCCCGCCAACTTTTTAAAATGGCCTACCAAACTAATTTGTGTTTTGAAAATAATATATTACCTATTCTTCAATTTTATTATCTCGTAATTCCTTAAAAAAACTTGCTGTATATGTTACGTATTGTAAATATTAGATTTTAGTCATATACTTTTCTATTTTACCTACCCTTCCACGTTCTATGTCCATATTTTCTATGTGTTTGTTTTCAATGATAGATTTCCATTTTTCTATCTCAAGTTGTACCACTTGGTTATCATATTTTAGCATCCTCCAAAAAGTATCATTTTCGTTTGTTCTGACTTCTAATTCCGCCAAATCCATAGGTAGTGCTAATTCTAATTCAGCTTGATATTGGTGATGTATATTTTCAATTTCATTTCTAAATGCATCTGTCATGAAACAAGTTTATCATTATTGTGTAATTTGTATATATTTACATAGCGATTGCTTATTAATCCACCACATGACCATCCATCATCATAATCTATCCATCCACATGACCACCGAATTTAACGATAAAAACGTAAAAAACGTATCTGTTTTCATTTTTGTTTAATAACTAGCAACCATAGATATATAAAAAAAATAAATCATTTTCGTATTTTAAGAAAAAGAAATGCACTTGTGTGTCACCCAATAGAGATTTAAGTAGCCTAAATGTTTACAAAGTCCTCTACTTGCCTATGAAAATTACATAGGATCGGTTTAGCTGATTCGAAGACTAGGCCAGACACACGAATAGACACTTCTAATTAGGTAGGTACTATTTTATGCTATCATATAGACGTAGATTGAATCACCTAATGTAGTATTAACCAATTCTAAATTTCTTTGACCAGTTCTACAACGATATTCTATGCATTCGTCCAATTCGTTTTGTAATTTCTCTATTATTTTATCTTTAAACTCCATTTGAATAGTCAAAACCCTTTGATAGGACTAAAAAATATAAAAGTTGAATTAATATTAAAATGTTCACATTTTGTTTCAATACTAATAACTATAAAATATTATACATAATGATTGTATTGACTATAGACTATTGATGATGTTCAACAACGATAGCTTAGATAATGATATGCAAGGTTGTTTTAATGTTATTTCGATGAAAAAATACCTACTTAGATTTGTTTTCTTTGCTTAAATGATTATCTAGTTACAAATCAATTTTATAAGTAAGAATGCGCATTATAATTTACCAAAATTGTATTGTGCAACACTGTATCACTGTATTCGGACAATGTATTTTCCCAATGTTTGGTAAGAATTTTCGTACTACTAATGGTATTATCTACATTTTTTTTCAACATATCCTATTTATAACACAAATATAAATATGAAATAATAAACACTACATTTTAAAACTGATGAATTATCACTGTATAAATCTTCGTTTTATGTCTTAATATTCCCAACATCTTATCGTTTTTATCCATAGCCGATTGATTAATTACTCACCTGCTAATTTACACGAATGCAATTGGATAAAATCTATTGATCATAATAGTAATAATATTAATATAATACAGTTACCTAATTATTATTACTAGTTATTTGCTCTTTTACAGAGTATCAAAGTCTATTTAGAATAAACGGTTATCACAAGCACATTAGAGCGGAATTTCCTTACAAAGAAAATATTTGAACTTATTTTACGTAGGTATGTGACCTTTTAAAATTAGTTATGACACATTGTTTATAATAAAACAAATGATTTTAATATGGCTTCTATAGATATGTTAAGTACGATAACAACAAAAACATTTGCACTTAGACCAATATTTTTTTTATTTTTATTTTTTGAAACTAAATTAAATATTAGTCAATAATAAATTAAATAATATTAGTATATTATATTTTGTGAATACAAAATATGACAAACATTGTCTTACATTAATGTTTATTTGTATTTTTTATCTAATAATAACATTTTGAATACATTTTTTAATTTAAACAGTTTCATTATTATCAGTCTATTATATTCATTAGTACTATAACTACTAAACGTTTTTCAACAGATTCAATGAATAATAAAATATGTAGTATTACTTCGGTTCTTTCTTAGTAAAAAAACAACTGCATTTACTATTCTACTACCTACTGGCCACAATTTTTAATTATTAAAACTTAGGTTTTATACAGACTAACATGTTTTCAAATTATTTATTAATCATATTTTTATCGATTGTGATTGTGCATCGTGTGTGTTTAGTGCAGATTATGGAAAGTATTTTATTTTTTCACTTAAAATCTACAATATGTTTCGAAAATTTGTATTCATAAAAAATTATGAGTAACCCACCCTTAATAATTTTTAATGTTATAAAAAATTTAATATTTAATATTTCTCAAGTTTATTTACATATAACAATGTAAATAATATTATTACTTTTTAATAATAATAAAAAAATGTTTAAATAATATTGTAATATAATATATTAATTGCTAAATCATTTGATATTATGTACATTTCACCATATTATATTCTTGAAGAGCTATATGATATTATTGAAAAGTATTATAAAATATATAATGTTAGTATATAATATCAATAGGTATTTAGATCACAGTATGGTGTAGCCGTTGTAGGTAATATAAGGTAACGATCAATTATTTTTTGAAAAACTACTTTATTATACCTAGTAGAATCAGATTGAACAATTTTAAAACGTTTAACTTGGTCATAAGTACATTTTAATATAAATAAACATTTTATTTATAATAACACAATAATCGTTAATTTAAATCTCTAAACGTAAACACTATAATATTATATAACCAAATTATTTACAATATTTAAAACATAAAATTATTTGATTATAATATTAATTACGAGATTAAAATTATTTCATGGAATTAGTGTAGATATTTATATAATACAATCTATAAAAATATTACTTAGATTACAGACTAATTAGGCCTCACAAAGTAATAGTAAATAATTATTGTAATTTTGAACTATTCAATATAGTATTGAGTTGATATCAGTCGCAGTTAGTATTAGATAATATAATTAAACTATTGCTCTTCGAGTTTTTAAAATGTATTAAATATTTATAAGTTTTTTTTTCTGTTGTATAATTAAATAATATTATAAAAATCTATTTAATATCAACAAAAATAAAATTAATTTTATGTAAAAATAATAAATAATTTATTAAAGTGACTGCAATTTAAATGCAACATATTTTCAACGAAAAAAAAAACAGGTAAATTACATTTGAATTTTTCAACATAAAATATATTTTTGTAAGAAAGTTTAACATTATCGTATCGATGTATCTAAATTTATGATGCATAAAAATCGTCTAATAACAACAACAAATTACATTTTACTGTATATACCTTATTAGTTAGAAATATAATAAAGAAATTATTATTTTTTTAATTTCATAAATTTTAAATTATTTTATGAAAATGATAATCTAGGTGTGCTGTATGTATTATCGTAACGTAATAATTTAATTTAATTAAATTGTGTTTAAATTAGTCACACGGATATTCACAAGACTCATCATACACTGCAATGTTTTTGATTTAGCAATAAATATATACATATTCTAAACAATTTATACTCCTCAAAAACTCAGAGAATTTTCCACAACACTTGACTATGATATTTAATATATAATTTTATAAAAAACGACTATTTACAATAATTTTCGAAAGTGTAAAACTTATAATTGAAACGCTACCTTTTTATAAAATGTAAAAAGTAGTTCATTATTATATTATTAATTAGGTATCATGCTAAATAGTATTTGTTGTATAAAATATATAACTTATATAAAAGACGAGAAACCTTAAAAAAAAATTATGATCAATTATAAATTATTCAGTTTTTATGCATAAATATTTTCAGTTAACTATTATGCTTCAGAAAATAAAATAAAAAACATATTCAGAAATTATTCATAAAATAAATAATCAAAAACTATATAAATAAAAAAATAATATAGTATAATTGTTTTGCAATAATATTATTATTATTTTTTTTTTTTTAATGATTTACGGTACTTAAATATCTAAAAAAAAAAATATTTTTAAAAACTTCACAACTTTTTGAGAAAATGTGTGAATTCCCATACATGGTTACTTTAAAGTATTGATTATTAGAAAACATATTAATCTCGAAAAGATTCCTAATTTTAAAAATTGTATAAATTGAAAAACACACGTTTTGTTTCACACCTACTGAAAGAGTACAAAACTAAAAATTAAACAACTGTTTTAAATAAAATCTAATTACAGTTTATAAATCATTTAAAAGTTAATAGTTATATAAAGTCTAAACTTTATTTTTATTATTTATTCTTAAATACTTACTTAAATAAAACAATTATTATTTACTAGGGTAGTGTATGTTTTCTTTTTTGATACTATATAATTATATTTTATTTGTTTAAAATACATTTTGTATTAATATTGGTGAAAAATACATAAAATGTTTTGTCTTAAATTATTATTATTACTCTCATAATTTTAATTCAACAATATTTCTCTTATAATAATATTATATCATAATAGTATAATAACTCAATTTACAATTTTTATGTATACAATAATACATAGGTATTTACAGTAGTCGAAGTGGGGAATACGAGGGGCATGGTATTTCACCACTTATTATAATCTACATTAACATTTTTCATCCCTTCACTTATTTTGTTCAAAATAATACATTCCTCTTATTAGTACCTTCATATAGAGATTATTAATTTATATTGGTGTTTTTTATTAAAAATGTATTTTTTTACAGTGGTTTTTTAATTAGTTTTAAAAGAAAACAATTATATAATAAACTGAAAAACAAAAATGTATAGTATAGTACATAAAATTGTATTATAAAAATATGATATAGGTATAATATAGGCGTAATATAACAATAGTATAACAGTTTAGACATCACTCCACTTATTTCGAGCCACTTAAACCACTTTTCACACATTCTTTCTATCACTTACACTGATTGATAAGCGATCGATATTTAATTTAATACACACGAAATACATCATTTCTATTTGTTACTTATTACCAGTGCCGAATCTAGGATATTTGACGCCCGGGGCTAATAAAAATTTAGCGCCCTTACATAGTAGTGGTGTACGGGTTGTCAACACTTAAGAGCGCCCTTATACCAACAGCGCCCGGGGCAAGGATACCCACTTGTCCCCCCCCCCTTGGATTCGGCACTTCTTATTACTAATTATTATAGTAAATATATTTTATTCGATTACAAAAATTGTAATTGAACAACTGTCATTAAACCAAGACCCCCCCCCCCCTTAGTAGCATTGTCAATTTGTTGAACGACGATGGTATTATCAACGATTTTGAATAAAATAATGCATTAAAAAACAGCAGCCGTTTTAATATGATTTTTAAATTTAAGACTTAAGTAATTGTTAAATATATACATTTCTATATTTTATTAATAGAAAATAAAAAATATAATTTTTGATTCCACGAAAAAGCCATTTAAGTCATTATTTTATTAATTAGTCATAATAATTTGTTTATTATTGAACTCAGATCGAACAAATCGAAAAAAGAGTAATGAGTTGATTTTCTTAAAAAATGTTATGCTTTTATTTTTTGATATTTTCATAAAACAATTTTTTGGGTTTGTAAAAATACTTGTATAGTACCGCTTAGAATTGTTAATTATGCATGTCATTATAGTCTTTATTTTATAATTACTCCCAAAAATATTAAGGCATATTAGCTCTAGTAACCGACAATTCTCCCAGTATCAGAACTTTTATTAATACCTATAGGTACTTTATTTTTTTCAAACTTAAGGTGAAAACAAAATAAGTAGCTAATAGTTCGATATTTGAAATAAATTCTTACAAAAATATTTTTCTACGGAGAATCAACCATTTTGTGAGATGGTATTATCACTAGCATATTAATAATTAGCATCGTTATTGCTTAAAATATAAATATTTTTTTTAAATCAAGTTATTAAAAAAATGAATTAGATAAATCTAGTTCTGAGCGGAACGATGAATGTATATTATATTGTCCAATGATGTTTGTTTTTTTTTTTTTGTACACACGTTTCACAGTCGTAAAAATGTTTCAATCTTCAACTTTTTAAAATAATCAAAAGAAAATTAATTATAGAAAAACAGGAATGTTGCGCCTTTGTTAGTAATTGTTTTAAATAAATTGTGACAATTAAAAATGTACTATGTAGAACTATAATAGAGCTTTTCCTGCGATTCTCTCGAAACCCGAAAATGCTTATATAATGTGTATAACTACCTATAAATTATTTGAATCATGTAATACAATAACAACATTAATTTTTACGGGCGTCGTAGATAAACGATGTAAAAGTATTTTTATTAAAAAAAAAAACAAGTTTTTACTCGTTACATACGTATAAATATCTACTCGTATTTAATAATAGTTATTTCTGTTTATTCATACATTAATTCAACATAGTAACTTTTTGTAGGTACCTATAAATATGTACAATAGTATAATCTGACGATAACAATATTTTACGTGTTAGTTATTTAATACAGTACTATTAGTGTATTCATCATCATTTATCAAATATTGTTTTTTTGTTTTTTTTTTATATATATATTAATGAGGATATATATGGATAACTCATTTGTAATTTATTCAATTTTCCACGGGTAATGGACATACATTTTATACCTTCTTTCTATACATTACACAATTATATACAAGAATGTTTTAATAGGTAGGTACCTACGTGACAAAATTAAAAAAAAAATTACACGCACATAATATTAAAATATAGGTAGGTACATATTTGTTTTACATAATTGTTTCAAGAAATGTACCTATGTATAATTATATTATATGCATAGCATTTAAAATCTGTACCTATATCTAAAAAATGTACAGCTCCACTGCATCTTAAGTTTCAATACATGGGTACTGCTTGTTAAGTAATATTATTATCATTCTGTTTATTTGTATACAACTGTTACACACAATATAATAGTTTATACAATTTTACTGTTATTATTATATTTTATATTGCTATTTTTTTATGCGTAAATATTGTTTAATTATTTATAAGTTGCAAACTACGATCCTGTACTATTATCATTTTTATCATTATTAGTTATGTATTACCTACTTTTTATCAGATAATTAAATGTTATTTACCATTATTACCTATTGTTTTAGAGTTATAGCAATGACTTTTACGTAATAGGTTATTTTGAGAATTACTAGAATACATAAAAACCTTGAATATATAGCTTATATTCACTTTTATAATAACTGCATGTATAATTATTTGACTAACATGAAAATTCGTCAGAATACAGATTATATTTTGTTAAAATCTGCTATAACAGTATTGTACCTATTGTTTAATATTTGAAAATAACAATACCTCAATACATTTGATAAGCATACCTAAGTGATATGGCTTATTTAATAACAATTTCAAGTCATAGTCTTATATAATATTCATGATAGTTAGATTAAAAATGAAAATTGCTTATCGTTAAAATGTCGATGTTGAATCATCATCAATATTATTCAAATATATAAATAGTTTTATGAATAACTTTCGATGATTTAGGTATATACCTACCGGTTACTAAACAGTTACCTAAGTTATTTAAGCCAACTTCGTATTACACTTTCATACCATTTATTATACCATATTTTGTATAGATTGTAAATGAGTCTTTTTCAATAGTAATAATAAAAAAAAAAAATACTTACTTTTAGTTAAAAACTCAAAAGTTCGATTTATAGATCAAATGTTTGAATGAAAATAATTAATTTTTTTTTTCAATTTACTAGGAACCATAATTTTAGGTATATAGTTTTTAAACTAAGTTTATTATTATTTTTTTTTTTTTTATCATTAAAAACGTCTATTGTAAAGTATATGTATATTATATTTTTTATAAGATAATTTTATGGTAGCACAATATTTTAAATAATACTATATTAAATTGTATGTTTTAGGTATTAAATAATGTTCATTCTAAAATGACCTAAATAAAACGAAACAACCATGAAGCTTTCAAAAAAATCTACAAACGAGGAGATAAACATGGACGAAGAAGTGGACGCGGAGCACGAAAAATGGCAAAAATTAAATTTCGGCTCAAGAGTTAAATATATTTTGAAGAACATAACAGTTGAACCTCTACTCGGATTTTTCATCGTGTCAAGTGTACTTGGCAACCTCACTACACAAAACCTGAACTTACAAAAATCATGTAGGGTTAATTTAAATATGAGTGATGCGGTTTGCTCTGGGTTGGAAAAACGGATGAAGATGAATTATACTCTGGACCAGGAAGCAAAAGTCCAAGAACTAGTCACCGACATGACAATGTGGCAGTCGGTTATACAGCACACTATACCGTGTATATTCGTGATTTTCATCGGATCCTGGAGTGACAGGACCCGCAAGAGGAAACCGGTCCTGTTGTTGCCTATTTTCGGAGAACTGGTGAGGGTCCTGGGCTTATTGCTTTGTGTATACTATTTTTACGAACTACCGATGGAAGTCGCGGGTCTAGTCGAATCAGTGCCTTCGTCACTAACGGGTGGTTGGATGATCATGTTCATGGGTGTGTTCACGTACATTTCAGACGTAACCACGGTTGGTATATATTTTTATATATTTTATCATTACTTCTATATGAATCTCTAATAAATACACGTATTATAATAATATCATTGTTTCAGGTGAAAATGAGAACTCTTAGAATAGGAGTGCTGAATTTATCTTTGACTATAGGAATATCTTTCGGTATAGCCTTGTCTGGTATTCTGTTCCAAAAGCTCGGTTTTTATGGAATATATTCAATATGTTCGACTATGTACTTCTTGGGTATACTCTATGGATTTTTCTGCCTTAAAGATATAAAAAGAAATGAAACCCAGGCCGCCGTTTGTGAGGACAATAAATTTGTTGAAAAATCATCATTCTTAAAAAACGTTAGAGAATTTTTTGATTTAGTACATATTAAAAATGCATTTAGTGTTACTTTCAAAAAAGGTAATGACAACAGAAGACTCCGGATTTTGATGATGATGTTAGTTCTTATGATAATAATGGGTCCTATGACAGGTTAGTTAAATATTTGGACATTCATATATTTTGTTATTAGGTATATAGATTTTACCATTTCTAAAAAAGCTAAAATAATCTTAGTGTATTTTTAAAATAAAGTAAAAGTAAAAACTTATTCATTTAAACTTTAGGTGAAATGTCGGTCATGTACTTATCGACCAGGATACGATTTAATTGGGATGAATTTGATTACAGTATGTTCTCTACATTTACTATGGTCACTGGTTTTATTGGTAAGTAAACGATTATTATTAAAAGTACCTATACTTAAAAAATAAATTTAATAATATATTATCTAAAATGTATTTTAGGAACATCAATTTCTTTATGGATTTTCAGTCACAAATTAAAAATGGATGACGCATTGATAGCTACAATGGCATGTGTTAGTAAAGTCATTGGTAGTTTTGTTTTCGCATTTGCGCCCAATAAATATGTATTTTATTTAGGTGAGTTCATTATTTATACTTAGAGTAGCAGATTTTTTGAAAATATAATATACAAATAATAATTTAATTTCTTCAGGAGCAATTGTGGAAATTATTCATGGTGCTGGTTCCATTGCAACTAGATCTATATTCACTAAACTTGTAACTCCAGACGAACTTGGTAATTTTTGAAATATTGCGACAATATAGTTGTATATTAACAGTTTTATTTCTTAGGTCAAGTAAGTGCTGTAATAGGAGTTTTCGAGGCTTTTGTTCCAATGATATATGTACCGATGTACAGTGCATTTTATAAAGCAACAATGAAAACTTTTCCTGGAGCTTACTTCCTTCTCGGCGGAGGCTTAACTATACCAGCAATTTTTGTATTTTTGTAAGTACTAAAACTATTAATTATTAATTGTAAAATTTACTATTTTATTTTGTGAACAATTAATTAAAACGAGATAGGCAATCCATTTACGGCAGATATTAATAAGTAAATTTTTTCTTATGTTTAATTAATCTCAAGCAGAAATTAACAAATATGTGATAATGATTTTAATATTATTGATAAAGCGAGTGGATAAGCAGCCCTAAAATAATTGGTTCATTTTATTATTTTAACATTCCATTATTTATTTAATTTTAATTTTAAAAATTCCATTTTTATTTAATTATATCACGACACGCTATGGTCCCTAAATTATATATCTGCAAAATTTGGTACCGATTTGTCGAAAACTATCAATTTACACATATTATGTCATTACTTATTTCAATATAATGTGTCTAATAATACTTGTATTAGCCGATTATCTACCATTTTTGTTTTGTTTAAATTGAAATATTCTCAATTTTTTTTTGTCAAAATCAGTCAACTTTTTTTTGGGCATACATTTTAAACAAACGCTTTGACTTGACTTTTAATTTTTTGTATGTAAATAATAAATACCTATAGTATAATAGTTATTACTCAATTTTACATTTTTATAGGATATAATAGCTATTAATCTAAATGAAAAATATTAATACATTACCAAAAATTATAACCAATCATAGTAACTGTTTTAATATTTGTAAGTTTGTAACCAATGATAACCCTATGTAAAAACAAAAAAAAAAAGTTTGTAAGTGGGTACCGCTCTGCTGTACATTAGGTGCCATATGGATAATTTTTATATATTATAGGAGGGTTAAATTTGAATCCAATGATAATTATCATTGTATACGAAAAACGATTCTGAACGGAGATGATTTGTCAGCCTAGGATATAACTTTCAGTGGTTGGTAAAAAAAGTGGTTTATGTTTTATTTAATAAATAAATAACATAACCATGGCCTGAATACATCGAAATTTAAGTTCTTTTATAATTATTGTAAGCTAAACTTATGAAAAATCTTGTATTAAATTTTCAACTCTTAGCTACTTAAACAAAATTTTTTATGAATTATACCTACAAAATAATTTGCAAATATTCATGCTTTTGACAAATTTTTGTCAATATTTGAACTTAAAATGCTAATAAAAAAAAATATTATAATAATAATAATTTTTTAATCACAATAAGAATAACTTATGAGGAACTTTGTATTAAATTGTCAAGTATTTTGATAAGGCCAAAAAACTTTTATCGACACTTCAAAAAAAAATTTTTTTAAAAATTGAAAATTTCAGTTGTCTATAAATAACTCAAAAAAAGTAAATATATTTTGAAAATTAAATCAAGTAAAGAAAGTGCCAATCTTAATAACTGGTAAAATTTTCAAGTATCTACGACTTATCCTTTTTGAATAATAACAAATATTTAAAATCGTTTGGGATAAATCGTTATCGTTACGCTATTTCGTAAAAATTTAAAATTCAAACGCGCTTAAAATTTTTCCTATAATGATGCTTCGAGTTTTCTCTATAGATACTTGAAGGAAAACTTATAGAAAACTTAGTGTTGTATTTTTAATCTTAGTTATAAACACAAAAAATTTTATGATTTTTCAACTTCAAAATTACTTACAAATTTTCGCGTTTTCAACAGATTTCGAAAAAATTTGAACTATAAACGCTTATAAAATAAAATTGTGACTAACGATTTTTAATTTTTTTTAACTATAATAAGAACAACTCATAAAGTACCTTGTAATAAAATTTCAAGTTTTAATGGGCATCCAAAATTTTTTTATATAAAAAAATTTCTCAGAAAAATCGAAAATTTGAGTGGTCTATAAATAACTCAAAAAAAGTCAAAATGTTTTGAAAATTTGACTGTATATATATAACACTGATATAAACATTTGGTGAAAATTTCAAGTATTTACAGTGATTAGTTTTTGAATTATAACCATATAAAAAAATCGATTTGGTCGAAAACTGGTTTTGCTTAAAAATTCACGTTTTTCCGTTATTTTTTTTTTTTTGGTTTTTCCCGGCGCTTTTGAAAACTATTGGGAATTTCAAAAAATGACCTCCTCAATGCCCCAACTAGATTCAATTACGAATCGGAAACCACCCCCAAAGTTTGAAATTCGAGCATTATTTCGACACGCTCTCGTGTACACAGACACACAAAAAAAAAAACACACAACATTGTAAAATCAATACATTCATCGCTCCGCTCAGAATCTAAAATATTTGATTTTTATGAACTGAAACAAAATTTATGTTTGAGCTACACTATAGTGACCTATAGGAGTTGAAATTTAAGGCTATAAACTCTTACTGGGTTTCAAAGGTTCTATTATATTTTATTTTTTATTTTAGGTGGATGTATAAAGGAAATAAAGAACGAGAGGCTCGTGAAATAGAAAATAAAAAATCTGAAATAATACAGAAAAATTCTGAACTAATGAACGATACAATCAAAATGCCTAAATCATACGAGACATCAGAAAAAAATGATTATGAAAACCAGGGATATAAGTCCGACTAATGTACAAGCAATACTAAAATATATGTGATTATAATTATTTTATTAAAATAAGACCGCAATGTATATATATATTAAGTATTCTCGTTTTTAATTTATTTGTTTGATTGATATATTATTTTTCACTTTTTAAGATTAAGTTCTAATTGTTACTAATAACTATATATTGATTAGTATTTAAAAGTATAATTATTAAACTGTAATTAACTTGTAATAATAAAATTTATAATCGTATCATTATTATATATTCATAAAAAAACATATTATATACAATAATTTATATTATTTTTATGTCAAAAAAAAAAAGAGAAAATTATTGATTAAAGCATAAAATATATGTATATATTTTTTATTTTTTTACTATTAATTTTTACATCATTTATCGTCTAAGCATCATATTATCATGTTTTAATTTTATATGTATGTTTCATAATATTGTTCATTTGAACTTTATTAAATTTGACTACCCCCGATCTATATCATATGACTTATATTATAAAATATAACACTCCTATATTAGCCTTAAACAAATTTGAATTTAAAAATTATTAAAATAATAATATCAAAAAAAAAAAAATCTATTTAAGACATTATGCAAAAGATTAAAACAACATTATATTTTACTCAAAGTTCTCCTTATTTTATAGGAAAATTTTGGTTTCTTTTCAATGCTAACCCGATTAGCTATATAACTATTTCGATTGTTTTCTATATGAAGCAGTTATTGTTTGTAATTTAGTAAGTATTATAATTATACAACAGTCGACGTTAAAGATACAATTTTTAGATCATTTTTAAGCTACTTTTAACCAGTATTTAAATGCAATTTTGAACTTAGTTTTTCTTAACATTAGATACATTAGATTACTATTGCCTATACCAAACCCCTCAAAAACCTGATATTTAAGTTTAACCAAACTATACTTAATTTCTCGTAATAACTGAGCTCCACCTAATCGTTGCCCTACTTAAATTATGTTTTTATAATTGCTTTTAAAATTAAAACACTATTATCCTGTGAATTGTGATGATGTGATATCCCTACTATCAATATTTTAGTATCTATATACAATTGCATCCAACATTTTAGTTATAAAATTTGTCTATAAATAATTTACTATACCTACTAACTAAACTCATTTCAAAATACTTAATTTATTATTTTATAATTATTACCCCATAACTATAATGATAAAACAAACTATTTTTTTGTATCACATTTTTTTTAAATAATTTTAAAAAAGTAATAAATATTTTAAAGTTAGGTATATAGTCAATAGTTAGGTAACATAAATAATTTAATAGTTACTATTCAATTAACCATGGTCATAATGTTTGAACATACCTATCATTATAATTTTATACTTTATATTATTTTATATATTATATTATAAACTTAATAGTTAGTAGTTACCGTTTTATGTAAAAAAAAAAATAAGGATAACATTAATATTATTATAATAATATGTTATGTTTAGATACTATAAATTGTACTTTAATACAAATGTTTAACAGTAGGTATACAATATTGTTATCACTGTAGGTTAGGTTCGTTTGCTCAATTATATTTGAAAACATATCGCTACAAGGCTATTTTATATTTAGTTTTAATTAGTAATTATTGTTTTATGTGATAACAATATACACCATTGATTGCATAAAACTTCTATTATATAAAGTATTTTTTGACATCCCATTATAACATGAATCAGTTTTATCTGCTCGAAATTTCATTCGGCGATTGTGGTGGGAAAATAATCCAAGCACATCGATCCTAATAATTCATTAATATAAAATATTGTTCATTTAATCGTGCCGTACAGTAGATTAAAGTGGCAGTAGCAGGTACACATTACACGTCTACATGTTCTATTATCCCAAAAATACATCGGTTACTGGTTATCACAACCGAATAATTCACAGGTAATAACACTTAGCCACATATTTAACAATACTTTATTTTATAAACAACTATGTAAATAATTTTTGTTTAAAACAATTTTCTGAATGATTTGGAGGTATAGGTAATTTAATAGAAAAATAATATAATCATGCATTTTTATTTTAATAAGTACGGGAAAAAAGTTTAACAAGTAAAAAGACAATATTTTAAATTTAAACGTTAGTTAAAATTTAAGTATTTAACTAATTTAATAAGTAATAATATAAACCACATTAATTTATCATCTTATTAATGTCATGTAGAGAAAACGCGTTTTGATAAAATATTTAAATATAAGATAAAATCTAATTTTAGATGTTTGATCTTATCTAACACTAAATCATATAACATTAAAATTCATATTTCATATTTATTCATATTAGAAAATAATATAAAGAATAGGCACATATTATTTTATGTAGGTACCAAATGGTTTTTCATATACTGCGCTTGAATTTAATCAATTAGATTGATTTATTAAAACGTATTATTATTTATTAATGAATGATAATGATAACTTACTGCAGTACATTATAGTATTATGTAATATAACATACTGTAATTAATAATTTAACTCATGTGCTCTAACAACATGTTTGTAATTTTTGTGATACAAATTAATTTGATTTTTTTATGTTTGTTGATTAATTGATCTTTAAAATATAAATCTAGGTCTATATTCAAAACAATTAATTTCATTTTCGTTCATAATAATTGAATTTGATAAAAAAAATAGTTGTTAACGATTTTTGGTATATTAAATTTACTTACTTACTAAAAAAAATTAAATGTATCATAATAAAAAATGTATTCGAGGAATAATAATTTGGATAGAAATAGATTTAAATGCGCAAATACATTGAATGTAGCAGCTATATCTTTCATAAGAATAAACAATAGAATTATGAATTTATTCCACTTAAAATAGATCTCAGACAAATATAACAATTGAACGTTGATAACAGATTAATTAGACCAGGAATAAAAGCAATTATAAATTATATGTGTTTTATTTGTGAACAAATTATGAATAACTGAGTTATTATCTGTAATAGTTAAATTTAAGATGCTATTGTATAACATTTTTACTTATTGATAAATTATGATAATTATGTAAAATATTATGAACCTTTAAATTACATATTTTATATGTGTAATTTTTAATAAAGTACCTAATAATAGTGATGCTAGAGTCAACAAAGTATAGTTTGCAATTGTAAACAATAATGATACCTGAAGTGGAACCAATACATGTATATCTAAAATGCATAAAACATATGTATAACGGGTTTTATTGCATAAAACAATTCATACAAATCTAAAGATAAGGATAATAATTAACAATAATTCGAAATATTTTAGAAAAAAAAATATCAATAGAAAAAGTAGCTTCTGTCAATTAAATCTGATTAAAAAAAATCTTTAGTCGAAAATATTTAACTAGGTACCAATACAAAAACATAGTAGGTAATGTATTTTTTATTGAAAATATTTTTTTTTTAGATATTATTGCAGAAAGAGTCAAGTTATGATATTTATATTAGTAAAAAAAAATATAAATTTTTAATAAACTAGTTTTTTACTCTTAAAAAATAAAATGTTGATGTTTAATATGAGTTTCTAATTATTAAATATTAATAATAATAGAAAAATATAAATTCTTAGAAATTTATAACTAAATTATTTATTTCTTTATATTTTAAAACCGTTAAAATCCTGATGTTTTTCTGTTCTGATAATATTCTTTGAAATATATATTTATTTATTTTTTTATTAAAAATGTATATTACCCTTAGAGTGTAATATAATTGTTAATCACACATAGAAATATTAGTGTTGATTTAACTTTTAACGATATTGTTGACAGTGTAGTTGTTAAATTTATAAATTTTGTACTTGAATTAACACCAAAATGAGTATATTCAAACCATATTGTTTGACTATAGTTAATATTAAAATAACAATATTGTTATTATTGTTTCAACTTATTAATATGGCTGATTTGAATAAAATCTTATTAATATAAAACCTTCTAATATAACCTTACTAGTATAACCTTTTAGTATCACACATAGAAATAGGATAGTTGTTTTAACTGCATACTATGTTCTCATTGTTCTCAAACATTATAATTGAAGTAAACTGCATTTGTTGGTTAAATTAACTGCAATAGAGCATTGATCTGAATATAACATAGACCTTATACTCAGTATATACTTAGTATATAGTTATACTTATAGTTATAGTTATACTTAGTATAAGGTCTATGGAATATAATATTTCGACTGTTTAAAGGTATTGAAATCACACATTAAAATTGTTATTTTGAGAAACCAGGTTATTTAATTTAAGATGTTTGGAGGATTAAAAAGACTACAAGTTAATGAGTTATTTTAAATTTATTGTTTTTAGTGTTTTTACTCTTAAAATAAATACCAATGAAGGTTGTTATGACTAGCAATCTAGTTGACTTGACTGCTATGGTTTGAAGTTTTTTGAACTTATTACATATATCATTTATTATAATATTACATTATTTTAATACCTAGATATATGTTTTTCAATAAATATCAAAATATATTTTGTATATTATGTTTGAAATATTATTCGTGTTGATAACGATACAATTTAAGGTACCTATTATATATTAAGAGGCAATACTTATTCGTTTTTATTTTACCTAATTAGCATACATAGAATGTAGATATTGGGGGGCTTAAGCCCCTTCAAATCGTGATCAAGCCACACCAGACGGTTAAAACAGGGCCTAAAATTAGGGTATTTTGCTACTGCGCACCTATAATTTCATACTCCAAAATAATTTTTAAATAATTAACATAGGATTAGTAGTACGCATGTTACATATAACTTCGTAGCATAATTGTTTTTGGTATTTATTAATAATTAGTTATAATAAATATAATCTAAGACACTTCTATAAAAATCTTTGTTAGTTGATACCTATACTAACTAAACATTTTAAAATTAAAAACAAAATAACTTCGATTAAAGTACAGAAAGTAATGCGCACTTTTAAATTTTCTACTATACATTTGATATTAGCTACTGCACACAATCTTAGGCCCTGGGTTGAAGCATCTAAGAATATATGTTAACATGGATAAGCCAAACATGTTAACTCTCCCCCCTCACGTAATATTATCAATTATCCGCTTATGTTTATTAGTTAATTACAAAAAAATGTTTATAATATCCTATAGTTACATAGGTAAATTGAAAATATGACTCTATTTATAAAACAGTGTTTCCACACGGGAAATTAAGTTAGCTAGTGGCTCAGTAGGTTAGGCATTAGGTTAGGAAACATTAGGAAAAGTCATAATTTGTAATTCGAATCCCTGACTGGTCAACTATATTTTTTGCATTAAATGTATAAAATAAAATTTATTTTGACTCCTTAAAATAGTTGAAATAATATTAGTGATGTAGTTGTAACGATATTTTTTATGAAGTTAATTTTAACTAACACTTTTAGTTGTATTGACTAACATGATATGTTAAACCAAGTGGTCACTATTAACTACATAGTGTAGTCAAATCAACACTTCTTCATCTTTAGGCGAAATTTAACGCTAGAATGTGCACGGAATTAACTTATTTGGTGGTCAAAACAACTCTTCAGTTTTATGTGTGTAGGTAAGTTGAGTCCCGGCTATAAAAAGGTAATAGGTAAGTTGGGTAACGGCTATAAATCATTGGCGCATTTATGTCTAAAATATTAAAAACTTAAAACTTTAATATTTCATATTTATATAATTTACTTTTGAATAATTCTGTTACAATAATACGTCATATTGCATACAGTGGTACACCGCTTGGACACCAATTAATTCTACGCATTGTAAATAAATAAATAACTAAAGATACGTTTAATCTTTTTTAGATATTAATGTGTGTATAGACAGGTGTTCTTATCGTGGATTTTATTACACTGTTCGTAGCCACTTTTCTCCGAAAATGAGATACCGTAATGTCGCAACTTTGATTAAACCTAATTAAGATATATATACGAGTATACCGTATACGAAATACGAGCGTATACAAGTGTTAGTATTATTCGTCTGTCTTTTTTGTATCAGTTTGTAGTTATCATCGATTTTGATGATGATTACATACTGCAGATACACGTACTATATCTCTTCTCGGGACACAATTTTTTAATTATTTATACCATATATATTGTAAAATTTTACGTACTTTGTTATTTAACTTATTAACATTTTTTAAATTAATCATTTATACCATATATTATTTATTTAGAACGTAATATTATAAAAACCACATAGATTTTAATTTGTATATTTTTTTCCGGGACTCAACTTACCTAATACCTTTTTTTATCCGGAACCCAACTTACCTATTTCTTTTTTATAGCCGGGACCCAATTTACCGAGATAAGGTCATTTGGGACCCAATTTACCAATCCTGGGTAATATGTATGCATCATTGAGATATGTACTAAAATTTTAATTTTAAATTGTAGGTATGTGTTTTTTTTTAATTTACTACAATATAATACAGCCTATATACGTAGAATTGTAAAAATATATATTTAAAAGCAATAAAGATCCACACACATATTATGTATAAAATATATATTAATACATTAAATGTGTTTATTTTATATTATTCATTTTTTTAACGGTTAAATATCTATATTTGACATTCTCTTAAGTAACATATTTTGCTACATATTACCATTTGAATAGGTTGTAGTCGATAGGTAGGTAAGAACTCATAATAACCCGGGGTAGTGAAAACGATTCTATGTTACGGATAACGGTTGATCTAAAGCCATGACTGCATTTTTTGCTTTTTTTTTCAATTTATTTTTAAATCAGCTAATAAAATATTTATGACAACATTAAGTAAATGTTATTTTAAAATATTTGGCAATTTCTTAAAATAAAACATAAAGTACTCAATATAACAACAAGGTTGTATTTGATATAAAATGTATTGGTGTAGATTTCACATCGAATATCATAGTAATTCCAACTACATACGTTATTTAATATAACCAATAATTGTTGTTGTTTTAACCTAATTGGAAGTCAACAAGACTTAAATAAATGGAAAATTTGAAAATCACGGTCAACAAACTATTGTTGTTATTTCAACACCAAGCCAACCTTAGTCGGAATCTAACGTTCAAATGTGTATTAGATTAACTCAATTTGATGTTGAATCTACATCAGTTTTTTATGTGTGATTATAACTCATCTAGTTTATTTAGAAAACAACATAAATAAATGTTCATAATTCGTATATATATAGCTAAATAACAGTGTATAGAATATAATTTGAAATATATATATATATTTTTAGTTTCTAGAGCTGTGGTAATTACAGTACGATGGAAATGAAGGAAGAAGTCAATGTTTCCACTCCAGGTGACGAAGACAGTAACAGTTGGCAAGGACTAGGATTCTGTTCCAAAGTCAAATATGTCTTCCGAAATATCACCGTGGAACCATTGTTAGCGTTTTTTCAGGTCTCGTCAGTGTTATCGACTTTGACCACGCAAAATCTCAATTTGCAAAAAGCTTGCAGGGTGAACTTGAAACTTAGCGACGACGTCTGCGACGGACTGGAGAACAAGAACATGTCGTTTTATGCCGATCAAGAAGTTCAAGTCCAGCAACAGGTCGCAGACATGCTCATATGGCAAACCATAATCCAAAGCAGCATACCCTGTATACTGGTCATATTCATTGGGTCGTGGAGCGATCGAAACGGGAAGCGCAAACCGTGTATGCTCGTCCCGGTAGTTGGTGAAATCATCAGGAACATCGGATTATTAATTTGTGTGTTCTACTTCAATGAGCTAAAAATGGAGGTGGCCGGTCTAGTTGAATCGATACCAACGTCTATGGCCGGTGGACTTACCGTTCTGTACTTGGCCGCATTTTCTTACATAGGAGACATAAGCTCTGTGAGTAAAACTCTTGTATTTTTAATCGAATTAATTAACATAAAACATTGACCACAGAGTGCAGCAAAGAATATCTAAAATAATTGTTCCATCTACAATGTAGATTAAGATCAAACAATGTATGATCAATTTAGATTTTAACACTAACATTTTGTTTTGCATATTTGAGTTAATATGGATTCAAAGTATTAATATTAAGTATGCTTCTGAATAATAAAAAAAAGTTGCGTTGGTACCTACTTACATTTATCTAAAATTTGTTTAAGTAATATAGACGTTTTTAAGATTACAAAACTATGTCCCTAACCAGTGTTTTCTAAGAAGCGTCTTAAAGTTATAAATACTTAAACTTCTTTGTTTGTAAAATTGTTTACTATATAAATACACTAGATCAAATTAATAGTTCTTCAATCATATTTATCTTTAAAAATAACCAAAAACTCTGAAGAAAAAAATAATACTACATATTACTTATATGTATGCGTATAATAGTACCCATTTTTAAAAAATAACAAAAATCAATATTAGTGTATATTATAGTTTATGTTTATGTTAATAAATCATAATTTAAACAGAATAATTTTAAAATATAAATAATAAATATTTTATTTATATATATTAATGTTAGCAAATTCATAATATGCTTTTTTATTTTATACATACTTATTAATTTTGTTTTGTTATTTTGTATTCATGAATATAATATTCTGCCATCATAAGACACTAAGCAGCAGGCGCGGATCTGAGGGGGGGGGGCTAAGGGGCTTTAGCCCCTCCCTTCGGCCGTATTTTAAGTTGTATTAAATGAAATTACTATAAAAAATATTATAACCTAACCTAACCTAACCTAACCCCCCCCATTTGTGATTTCTAGATCCGCGCCTGCTAAGCAGTAACTCCATTTTCGTGAAAATCAAGTTTTTAGTGTCTATCGATAGATATTTTAACTCTCTATCGATTCCCGTAATTAAAATTTATGTTTTTTTCATTAGAAATTCATATAAATCGAAAAGAAAATAACAGAAAAGGCAGTATGTACATGAATTTATTAAAATAAGAAGCAAATAAGCAGTATGTCCATATACTAGAACAAAAAGCAGTAACTGCTAGTAAATGATCTGGAGTTACTGCTTTTTCCCTAATTATTATTGTATTCAAAAATCAGTATGTCCAATAAAATTAGAATTTCTGGTTTAATATTTACATTAATCCGAAAATAAAATTAATATTTAAACTACAATGTTACAGGCCTAAAGATAACTTGATAAGGAATAATATATTATTAATTAAAAAAAAACAACCCAAATTAACCTTAGTAATGCGTCATATTTTCAAAGTGCTACATTTTAGATTCTGAACGAAGTGATGAATGTATTGATTTTACAATCAATGTGTGTTTTTTTTTTTTTTTTTTTTGTGTCTGTGTACAGCATAACTAGTCGAAATATTTCCGATATAAAATAGGTAGGTAAGATAATCCGATATAGGTTTCCGATGTAAAAGTGAATATCCTTGGTGCATTATAGAGGTAAAAAGTTAACATTTTCCAACAGTTTTCAAAAAAAATCGAGAAAAACCAAAAAAAAATGACGGAAAAACGGGAATTTTTACGCAAAACCAGTTTTCGACCAAATCGAATTTTTTTTATGGTTGTAATTCAAAAACTAATCACTGCAAATACTTGAAATTTTCACCAAATATTAATGTCAGTGGTGTCTATATATAGTTAAATTTCCAAAAATGTTTGAATTTTTTTGAGTTATTTATAGACCACTGAAATTTTCGATTTTTTTGAGAAATTTTTTTTAAAGTGTAGATAAAAAATTTTTGGATGACCAAAAAGTTTTGAAAATTTAATAAAAGGTTCCTTATGAGTTTTTTTTATTGTAGCTAAAAAAAATTAAAAATCGTTTGTCACAATTTTTTTTTATAAGCTTTTATAGTTCAAATTTTTACGAAATCTGTCGAAAACGCGAAAATTTGCAAGTAATTTTGAAGTTGTAAAATCATAAAATTTTTTGTGTTCATAACTAAGGATTAAAAATACAACACTAAGTTTTCGGTAAGTTTTCCTTCAAGTAGCTATAGAGAAAACTTATAACATCATTATAGGAAAAATTTTATGTGCGTTTGAATTTTCAATTTTTAAGAAATAGCATAACGATTACGATTTATCCTCGAACGATTTTAATTATTTGTTATTATTCAAAAAGTATAAGTCGTAGATACTTGAAAATTTTACCAGTTATTTAGATTGGCGTTTTCTTTACGTGATTTTTTTTCGAAATATTTAGAATTATTTTGAGCTTTTATAGACAACTGAAATTTTCAATTTTTTTTGAAAAAATATTATTGAAGTGTCGATAAAATTTTTTCGGCTCAATCAAAATACTTGAAAATTTAATACAAAGTTCCTCATAAGTTCTTCCCATAGTGATTAAAAATTATTAGAATACATAGGCACGATTTTTTTTTTATTAGCATTTGAAGTTCAAATATTGACAAAAATTCATCAAAATCATGAATATTTGCAATTTATTTTGTTTGTATAATTCATAAAAATGTTTGTATAAGTAGCTAAGAGTTGAAAATTTAATACAAGATTTTTCATAAGTTTTTTTTCAAGTATCTATAGAGAAAACTCGAAGCATCATTATAGGAAAAATTTTAA
>VUJU01000978.1:57952-72712 GCA_009835225.1 Aphis craccivora | reverse complement strand
CATTAAAACATAAATCACCTTTTTTACCAACCACTGAAAATTATATCCTAGGCTGACAAATCATCTTCGTTCAGAATCGTTTTTCGTATACAATGATAATTATCATTGGATTCAAATTTAACCGTCCTACAATATATAGTGATCCACACGGCACCTAATGTACAGCAGAGCGGTACCCACTTGCCCGCTTTTTAAGAATACATTTTGAAGTTTGTAACATTCAACAATAAATCTAGTATAAAATATTTTTTTTATTTAAATTAATACCGAAAGATTACTGGGCCTCACTGAGGAAAACTCGTATGGAGGCCCATGGGTTATCTTAGATTACAAATAATTCTTATTGTTTTAAGGTACATTTTACATTTTTAAAAGACAAATAAGTAGTTTTTCATAAATAATTCCAGTAACTATTACAAGCGTTAAATTAGTATGTTACATACAATTTTAAGTCTTACACACATATTCATATTCATATGTTTTCATATTCATATCGCAGCCAGGGGTTAATTTTTTTTTTTTTTTGAATATGGGTAGCGGTAAATTAACCATATCATTGGGCATCAAGTTAAGTATCTGTGTTCCCAAAAAATAGTAAACTTTTCGACAACTAGTTTTTGAGGGCCAACCTAAGGAAAATCTACTTGCTATATATCTGGTGTTGATCCCGTGGTTTATAGGATTCAAGTGATTATGTTTTTTCAAATATATGGTGATTGTATTTAGGTATAAGAGTTCTATATTGAGGACATTAAAGTCTTCAAATAATTTTTCGGTTTAATATCTCCAATTTTTTTTTTTTGCGACCCTGAGTATAGTGTTTTGGCGTTTCTGGAGCGGTAGAATATGGCTATTTAATGTTTAGTATTACCATTAATTATTTATATAACTTGACATAAACTAGTGACAACTATCTATTTATTAATAGGCATTGATGTATTATACAATAATTGATACAGGTACTATTCATATTCAAATTAGCAATATTCATATTAGATGTTATCTACCTATTTGATATAAATAGCATTTATATGGTTATCATAAGTTTAAAAAAAAAATTATTATTCCTATCTCTTAGAGATTTTTTTTAATCAAATTGTTTTTCTGTTTATGCAAAGATTCGCAAGCACAGTAGGTTCTACATTTGATAATGATATCTATTGTTAATTACTAAACATGCATACATGATAAACATGAAGAACAAACATATTCAGCGTAGTACATGTTATAATTTAGACATTAGAAAACTTTAGCCTACTAATAATATTATTTTTCTCGTTTTTTATAAAATATAATTTATAAATGTTATTTGTAAAATATAATATGTTTGTAGGTATAATATATTTTTTATTTTATTTTATTTTAGCGCACTATCTATAGAGTTTAATTTTTCAAGTTATATTTATTACATTTATCGTTTGTTTTGTTTACTCATAAGTATTATTGTTAGACATTTTAATTTTTCATGCTAATAAAAATGATAACGTACTTATATTATATAATTAACATATTAGGCATTTGAAATTTCATTCGTTTGCGTTTTCAACACATCGCTGTTATTAATTCACTTTTGTTCAACAATATATGACATACTTACAAGTCTACTAACACAAACATTTCAAACGTTGTTATCGCATTTCAATTCACGCTTTTAAGTTGTATATAACCTACCTATATAATAGTATCTGAATAATATTATCTTATGTTAGTGTTGAATAAGACAATGATGATACTACATTACTTATATTATAGTTCATAATATTATATTTAGGTACTTACCACCAACGGCGTGACTGTATTATAATATTTCCATCTCATATCGTTAAATATATCATAATAACAGCGTAAAATAAAATAAATCATTTCACTGAAATCTCTACTGAATATCATTCACGATTGTTTTAATTTTGTTGTTATTATTTCTATTGTGTCACGGGGACGAACTGTATGGTGCCCGTGTACAACCATAGATCATATTATTATTTATTATTATATCACTCGTTCATACAGTACCATCAATTAAAATTAAAATGAATATCTTAATTCGTGTACTACAATATGAACGAGTGTAACGGTACTGATAATAAAATATAGTAATATCGCACATAACATATCAAGTATAGTTATATAATACAAAATACAAATTATAATTTAATATATATACATTAACATATAATGTCTAAAAATATCAAAACGTCTTCTTTAGTATATTTGGTTAATTAAAAGTGTAGGTAAGCTTTTATTTACTATTATTATACATAGTCACAAATTCGTATACAAAATTACTTTTTTATGGTTAATGAATTACTAAACATAATATCTTGTATTATATTTTTACTCAAATATTTTTAGGTGGGTATATAGGTACTCTTAAAAGTTCGAAAAAAAACTAATAAAATCGTATATGCTAAGAGAAGGAAGATACTGACTAGTTTAAAAAATATATATATTTTAAATTATACTTTTTAAAATTTAGTCATTATAATTACAAAATGCCGTTTGAGAAAATTGAAAATAAATGTGAATAATAATAAAATATATGAGATACATTTGCAAATCGCATTTTATGTATTTTCCTTTCAAAATTGTAAGTTATATCAACTGTTTGAAATATTCTTTAAGTACACTGACATCGTGGTTTATTGTTACTTAAATTTTTATCCTATCTTAGAGAATTATCCGTTTGAAATCATTGTTATCTGTATTCATTCAGAGCAAATATACTTTAGCAATCAATATCTACATCGTATCGAAGTATCGGATACATGTATAATAATCTTTATGTTCTACCTATAATCAATTTCCCTCTATTTCATCAATCACTATTATTAACTATTATTATTATTATTAATTTTCTTTTTAATATATTCCCTACTAAAAACAATTATTATTTTTATATTATAATCTATATAATTTTCTGATAAACCTTTCTACATATTATTATTTGGCTATTTTTTTGTAGCATTATTCGAGGGTATTCAACTCACCGTATGGTTAATCACATAATAATACCATTCAACCGCGCATTATACTGTCTGAGTGATTTTAATGATCGTAACGTTGTTTTTTTTTTCGTATATAGTACCAAGAAGTGAATTCCGGAGAAATAATGGATTTAGACGAGATCTTAAGCAATTTTGGATTGGGTTCATATCAAGTGACCGTCTGTGCTCTGATGGGACTCGTGCTCATGTTTTCAAACATATCACCGCTTAGTTACGCTATTACAGCTAGTGACCTTAAATACAGGTAAACTTGAACGATTTTTTTCTCATTATTTTTACTAAACAATTTTATTGCAAACTGGACAAAATAATATTACAAATTACCTTTATCATCTATCATAGTACATAGTAATTTATAGTATTTAAACAGATGAATACCCGTTAAATTAATAACTAATATAATATGTGAATGTATAATTATTTTACTATACAATTTATTTTAAATATATTATTTTTATAAACATTATGCAAAAGTTGTCTGTAACGTCGTCAATATACTGCTACATTTTTGATAACAGAATATGAGTATCAAATGAATAAATAAATAATTTTAAACTACATAATATTGTTATATATGAATAAAAATAAAAATAAATTGAATAGCTAGTACAGTTACAATGTTACATACATACATTTTCTAACACAGTGCTACTGCTGCTACGCACATAGAATATAACTATTATTAGTAAACAAGTGATAACTGATAACTAAGAATAAATAATCTGTATAATTTCAATTTTAGTTATTAAATTTTTTTTCATTTTAGTTATAAGCACTTAATGCTAAAATGTGTTTATGTTAAGATGTTTTTTGAACATTAAATCGTTTCATACATTAATAAAAGTTTATGAAGCATATAATAAATATTAATATAAAGAGTACTTGATACCTAACTATTTATACTTTGAAATTAAATGTTTACAATGTAAAATAATTACCAAAACTATCGTTGTTTGCATGTAAAACAAAACATAAAAAAATACCAACTAACATACATTTTTTTCATTTTTTCATATTATCCTTGATTTATCCAAATGTGATCAAGATTTTGAATGTACTAAAATAGAAGTTTTAAGTACAAAAACAGCTTTTTAAAATTTCTTAAACAAATTGTAGAGAATCTTAAAAGTGACATTTAAAAAATACTATCAGAGTTCAATTTTCAATATGTATTGAAGGGCAAACTTTTGAACCACTTATTTTAAAAGGAAAAATGATTACATTAAGTAAACATAATCATTGTAAAACCAATATATTTCTTCAGAAATAAAACTCTTATATATATAAACTAATTTTTTTTTGTCGTATGGTTGACAATATACTTTTTATAATCGAATTTCATCGTTGTATTGCGAAGAAAATAAATTGAATTTATATCAATATGAAAAAATTTTAATTTCAATTTCAGGATAAAACATATCAGCAAAAAAAAAAATCTTTTATAATTAAAAAATTGTCCAACATATATTTTTTCTTATATTGGAAAAAAAACAAATTATTTAATATAATATAATATTTCGAGTAAATAATGCAACTATAGTACAATTAATATTTTAAATGCAAAGCTAATAAATCTTAGTTGGTTCATTGATAAGCAAATAATATATAAATTCTTCAAGCTATTCTTTAATTTTCGTATGCAAAGTAATATATTGTATACTTGTATATTTATTATTGAATATATTTTATTTATTTTATTATTTCCAATTTTAAATTTAAATGCATTTTTTTTTGAAATGTCGATAAAAAATGTTTAAAAGTTTTTTATAAATTGGTATTATTGCAGCAAAAGAAAAATCAAAAATCTTTAGTCACATTTAATTCTTTTATATAAGCGTTTAAAGTTCGAATTTTTATGAACTATGTCAAAATCGCGAAAATTTATAAGTAATTTTGTAGTTGAAAATTCATAAAAAAATGTCATGTTATTTAGGTTATTTAATTCAACGCTAAGTTTTCTATACGTTTTCCTTCAAATATCTAAAGATAAAACCCGAGCACCATTATTGGAAAAAAATGTTATGAATGTCTAAATTTTAAATTTTTACGAAATAATATTTATAATATATTATGATATATAATTAATTAGTATTAGGTACTTCGTTATTACCTAATTGCTACCAATACAAACAAATATATTTAAAAGACACAACAGAAGTGATGAGTTTGAATAACGTAACAATCGTTATGTAATTTAACTTCAGATACTTAATTAATGTGCAAGGTTAAAAATGATTAATTTTTCAATCTTGCTGCGTTTTTATAAATGCACATAATAATTAAATACGCATCACTAAATATTATCAATCGTAAAGTAATTATAAAACATTTGAATATGTAAATTTACTTTAAAAATAAAATTTGTTAAAATACTTAATTAGGAGGCGGCTTTACACAATCTGTATAATAATTCTAAATAATAATGTCATCGACAACGTTATGTTAAATACACAATAATATGTTAAATAAAAAAAAATATTATATTTCATTTTTTCACCAGGCGCATTAAATAGGCATTTTTAGTACATTCATGCAAATCAGCTTTATTATTATAATAAAAAAGAGTGGTCAAGTGGGTGACGTTCTGCTATATATAGTAGGTATTGAGACATTGAGTGAACCTCGGACATAGATTAGGTCACTATAATGAGTGTGTTACATTGTAATCCAATGATAGGTATCATTTTATAATAAAAACAATTCTGAATGGAGATGATTTGTCAACATAAGATACAATGACTAATTTATTTTTTCTTTAATTTTTGAATCACTATAAGACTAACTCATGAAGAATTTTGTATTATAAAAACAAAAAATCGAAAACGGGTTTTGTGAGAAAATTCCGTTTTTTCGTCACTTTCTTATGATTTTTCCTTATTTTTTGAAAACTACTAGAAACTTCTTACTTTTAGCCTCTATAATGCACCAAGGATATTTACTTTGCCATCGGAAATCACCTCTGAAGTTTTAGATCGAAGCATTATTTCGACAAGTTATGAAGTACACAGATATATAAAAAAAAAATACACACTTCATTTTTAAATCAATACATTCATCACTTCCTTTTAATACGGTAATATCTGTACCTACCATATGTATTAATCGAAAACATGAATACAACTTATTCAATATTTTCTAATAAAGAGATTTTTTTAATTTTCTTGTAGATGTAAAATTATAGAAAATGTCATATTAGAGCTCTCGTTGTATTCGATCAAGAATGTATAGTTGTAATCGTTTTTTACTTTCAGGTTTGTTTATTGAATACGATTAATTATCATTTATGATTGCTTTTAAATTTAAAGCAACTGCATAGCAACAATAAAAATCATATCACTAAGTGGTACCTAAATATATATCTTGCACGATTTCTATTATAATTCTATTTTTAGATAATAAACGTAGTACAATTAGTAATTTTTATATGGTTTTTTTTTTTTACCTTACGAGTATGTTCAACGTATTATTATTTTTAACTGTAATATTGTTCTAGATGCGAAATTCCCCAGTGTGATGACATAGAAAATCCTGTATACAAACCAGTCTGGTTAAATAGAGTGGTGCCTTTCAACGAAAAGACCATAGAGCCGTACAAATGTCTAAAGTTACATTACCAACCTATAATAAACGGAACTGACACCTCGGCCAATGGCACTTGTAATTTCAAAGCATTTGATGAAAATTCCAAAGAAAGATGCAACAAATGGGTATTTGGTGAAACGGAAAGAACGATAGTGAACGATGTGAGTCAATGGTCTTGATTGTATAATTTTTCGTTAAAACTCAATACCTATACACCGTTTTGTCTATACAGTTTGGAATTATGTGCGAGGAAAATAAATGGAAACTCAGCATGGTGGGAACCATCAACAGCATTGGTCAGTTTGTCGGAATTCCTTTAGCAGGATTTATTTCGGATAAGTGAGTATTATATTATTATCTATTAAGTCATTATAGACACTAAAAGTATTCAGGTACTTCAAAGAACTTCTAAATTTAAAAATTGCTTAAATTACATTTTACTTGACTAATTTATTTAACGATTGTTATATGCATCCGCCGTGTCACTCTTCAGCAATCGATTTACCATTTTAATCAATTCAGTAATCTTTTATCTTTAAATATTATGTTTATTATTTTTCTGGATTAAATCTATATCACTGATTCCCCGTATGGGATGAATGTTTTAGTATAAATGTGTGGGTACTACTTTAACTTAATTTATTATCAAAAAGATCATAAAAATCGTTGTTTTTTTATACCATCTCGCGATAATCGTTGTCCTGGAATTAAGACTCTTGGCTTTGTCAAATACATTTCTTTATTTTACTAATATTTTACAAATTGATTTATAGACCTCGCAAATAAGTCATTCAAATATTATTAGCTAAAAACTATTGCGGAGCAGTCCCCCCAACTTTTTCCTATAAATTCAGAAAATAGACACTCAAGTGAATACACGTTTAAAGAATATGTTTTAGCTAATAAATTTTTATTTACTTTATTTATTGACGCCATGACTGGCATGACTATCATCAATTCAGATACATGTTTAGTATATTGTATTACAAATCAAAACTTAAAGCAAATTTGGTATTATTTGCAAATTCTAAAATCCAATTTACAATTAATTTGATAAATATTTATATATTTTTTTAAATTGATTGAACAAAGTTGGAGGACTGTGTGAATTTCCTCTACCCCCTCTACCCGTAATGGCTTTTATCTTCTAATCTATAATATTTAAATGACTTATTGTCAAATCTAAAAATCAATAAAAATAATTTATTAATAATTGTCAACATATTTTATTAATACAATTTTCAAACCGGTTGGATAATGAGGCGGCAATATTCAGTTAAACATAAGTTACATTGCAAATTGTAACTAAACTAAAAACTATACCTATATAATAAAACCCATAATCATAGTGGGTACGTTTTCAATTATTTACCTATATTAACAAAATCGTTTTTATTTTGTATAATAATTAGGGTGTGTTTTATACATTTTATTCTTATTGTTTCTATTAAGTTTATTCTATAATATTAAATTACATACTTTTTTTTTATGAATATAAAGGTATGGACGCAAGTTTATCTTAATTATAGGATCAGTTTCGTCTGCCATATTTGGAACATCCCGATCCTTCACTACCGATTACTATTCATTCCTCCTTTTCGAACTTTTGGATTCCATTTCTTCCAGTGGAGTGTATGCAGCCACATTCGTATTAGGTAAGAAATCAAATTCTCGTAATGTCAAAATAATATTTTCTAAAATAAATACAAATTTTTAATTACTAAATTAGACTTATAATATGACCGCTGGTTGTAAATATACATATACAATATTTAATAAATTTTAAATTATTGTTTATAACGGATTGACTGTTATTAAAATATGTAGGTAATATAAGTAGTAAGTATATACATAATTAGTGTTTCCTATCAAAAAGTGAAAATATTTGAACCAAACTAAGCAGTAAGCAATTGATTTAGTTAGAAAAAATAAAACATTACAATATCAAAGAGTATTCTCTATAATATCAACATTTATATTTAAGGTCTAGAATTAGTCAGTCCAAAATCGCGGGTTACCATCAGTACTTTGATGGGCTGTTTCTATCCCATGGGTGCGGTTATCATGGGCTTTGCAGCGTACATGATTCTTGATTGGCGGATAATGCTTAGGGTTCTTTACTTGCCCGGATTACTTATATTAGGATATGCTTGGTAAGCTTAATAATCATTTATTTCACTACTCTCGAATGCATTTACGATTACTTACGATTACATAGGTACTATTACATTACGTACCGTTTTAAACGCATTTATCTGGATACCGTTTTAATATATATATATATAGGTACGTACCAGAGTCTATGCGATGGCTTCAAACACAAAACCGAATCGAAGAAATGGCTAACGTACTGTCTAAAGTTGCAAAATCTAATGGCAAAACACTACCAGCTAGCGTTAAAGAAGCACTGATCGCCAACAGCATAGCCAATGCCAACGCAACAAACTCGGTAATGATAATTTATACCCCCGCACAATGATTTATAAATTGTAATTTCATTAAAATATCATAACTTCCGACCGTATTGAATTTATAAATGAACATATGTTTATCGTTGTCGTTTTAGCCAGAAGAAGTCCAACTGTCTTGTATTAAATTAATGAGTAAAATCTTTAGTTCAAAGGAGATTTTCCTACGACTGATCAACTGTTCGTTTTGCTGGTTGGTACAGTATCTTAATATATAATATTATATACATTACACAACTATTTATATTATAAATTATTTAGTGCTTTCGACCTTGCCGTTTTGATCTGATTAAATATCTTGATATATTTTTATGACTTCAGGATGACGATTACGTTAGTTTATTATGGTCTCTCATTAACTTCTGTGGAGTTCTCCGGTAACAAATACTTGAACTTTATGCTTGTAAACATTGTAGAAGTACCAGCGTTTTTGTCATCATGGTACTTCATGGAACACTTTTCCAGACGAAATACCCAAGCGTTTTCATTTCTCTTCAGTGGCATCGGGTGTATTATGGTCAACTTAATTCCTACGGGTAAGCACTCATTAAATTTTAAACAATTTCATGTTCCACTTAACTTAATAAATACCTACGCATATTGTATGTATTTGTATAATATACAAATATCATACATATAGCCAAGGCAGCAAGTAAAAATATTCTATTCAATATAAGAATATAAAAATAATCTATAACTAACCCTTATTATAAATTTATAACATAACATGTAAATATATAAATTATAGTTAATTTTATTGAAGTATGTATATTTTCACAAGTTCCTTTATTTTTAACTGTTTAATATTGTATAATATATTTTATTTATTTAAATAAGCAAGTGCATTTTATATTATGCTTTTAATTTAGTAACTTCGTTAAAAAAAAAAAATCTGATTCTTTAATAAATATCTAATTCAAAAAAACCAATTGAATACTTACTTAAGTTACAAAAAAAATAAAATTGTCGTTTACGCCGTATTCGTCATTTTTAAAATCATTAATGAATATATTAATTGGTAAAATAAATTAAAGATCATTTAAAAAAAAAAATAAATAATAAAGTTAAACAAAAATTGAAAAAAATTGGATAACAATTAAATAAGCCTGCACACCACTCATTTTAACATTCTATGATTTTATAAAACAACAAAAAATATGTTAATTTAAAATATTGTGTAATGAATTAAATGCCCAATTAAGGACTTAGTTTTTTAATATACGCATACGCATGTTTATAAAAATATATTAATCCGGGTTACCGGGTTATTTTTGTATAACCTTGCAATAAAATACATTAATCATAAATTTGCAGATTATTTGTGGATAAAACTGATATTGTTCTTGAGCAGTAAATACACCATCACCATGGCATTTAATACTATGTACGTGTTCACTGCAGAGATGTTTCCCACCGAACTGCGTATGTCACTATTTGGCATATCTTCTATGTTTGGTCGTATGGGATCTATGCTCGCTCCACAGATGACGCTATTGGTATGTATATTTGAAAATTTTTCCTATAGCCAAGTTTAATGAAAAGAAAAACCACAGATATATACAATATATATATTTGTGATAAAAACATACATATACTATACTTAATAATATGTACCTAACTCCAGAAAATAATAACTGTTTAAATATTGTTTCACAGAGTGTCTATTTTGGATCATACGTGCCGATCTTATTGTTTGGAATCATATCTTTTATGGCGGGAGCGTTAGCTTTCTTGTTCCCTGAAACAAAAGATCAAAAATTACCCGACACAGTAAAACAAGCTGAATTCGTTGGAGAAGTAAATGGTTCGTGAGTTCATCAAGAATACACATCTTGCAGTCGTGCCTTATGAAATGTGTACATTAGTTTTATTTTTATTAATGATTCCACGTGTCTCATAACGTATTAATTTATTTTTTTAATCATCTAACACTAAGCAATAGTATTTTATAAACTTTAAGAGAAGGAAACAAGTTTCTATAATCGTTAAGTCCACATTATGTGTACTAACTCCACTAACTGTGCATATATGTATTTTACAATACTGGATTATTTTTAATGTATGTACAATATATATATTTCACATAATGTAATGGTAAATAATATCTTAAAAAATTCCATTTCATCACCATTTTGGGTGTTATTTTTTTATATTTCTGAAATTTCTGTGATATTAAATATGTTTTGATTTTAAAATCTAAAAAAAATTGTATTTCTATAATATATAGTATATGTATTATGTATTGTTTATATTATATATATATAAATTATATATTATATTCAAGTGCTAATAGTGTACCAAAACTGTAAACATAATAATATGTACTGTTAATCTTAGCAATAATGTTGATTAATAATATTATAATAATAATTATTATTATTAAATATTTTATTAGAAAATATTTATACGAATGTATATTAGCGTAAATAAATTTAAGGAAATAAAGACATCATATTATTATACTATTTTAGTCAAAGTTCTTTAATATAATATAATATTTTTATTTTAAAAAGAAACCATTGTTTACAAATTTGATGTACCTATCGGCAATTTTTGTTATACAAATTAATAAAACACTTAGATATATTAAAAAGTTTTTTTTTTTTGAGTACCTAATGATAAAAAAATGTAGTTTAAGTCAATATTTTGTTGAAAAAATAATATAACGTGTACTGTATCGATGAAACACCATATTTTAATCTGCAGCTTTTAAGTACTTTTGCCATTTTTGCATTTATTCTTGACAACAAATTGCTTGTTTATGTTATTACGGAACAAAATCTTACTTTTATGACAAGTACAAGTGAATATTATAACATATTTATCAACAATTAGTTATTTAAGCTGTGCCAAGGTACCTAAATGTATAATTTTAAATTACACTTTTATAATTCATTATTTAACCTTTTATTATTTTTAAATATTTAAATTTAAATTTAAAATTTGATTTTATTTCATTTTGACTTATCACAAATAAAAACTTAAATGTGGAAACGTTGCACAGCAAATCATACGCAATCTTCGACTTTTGAGGTAAATATTAAAGTCAATTGTTCAACGTTCGAAATCATGTTCCCAAAAAAGTGCATCGTACGCAATTGTGTGATATCCACTGTATATAAAAAACAGGACAAATTGCTATACGTGCTCATCCCCGCCCCTATTTTAAATTATTACAACTTTTTTATATTATTTAAAAAGTGATAAGTTTATTCAAATTCATATTTTAAACATTTTTAATATAATGTACTTACATACCATGTTATTTGGTGATACAAAAATTCTCAAGTATTTTAAAAACTGCACTTATCGAAGAAGAAAAAGAACGCGACCATGTTTGGTGAATCACAAATGTATATAAATGTATATACAATATACATTTATTTAATTATGTCATATAATTATTATGTACCTATAGTTTATATTGGATCTCCAAATTTTTGCGTTGCGTGGTTCTTCGATAATCAAATCACATTACACATCGAATGTTATCTGCAGATATTTTTAATTTTATATTTTAATCACGTTATATACACTTTGGTGTAGTCATTCTCACTCCCTCCCTCTTCTAGCAGTTGGTGTTCTTGGAATGCAACGATCCATTTCAACCATTAAGCGCACCATACACAAATTGAAAAACAGCTTACAGCTATTACAAATGGTTTTGAAACTTTACCAAGCATACACTTCAAAATACGCACCAGTTTGTCCAAAATGTTTTTTTTGCTAAACAAAATAAATTTCATATTAATATTTCAGTGTATAAAACATTAAAAATATATATACCTACTTTTACGAAACATGTAAAAAAAAATAAACATATTATTAATAGCAATGAAATGGTAGTAGCAATGAGACAACAGCGCCGCGCCGATGCCTTGTAATTATTACTAATTGGAAACAAATAGTCACTAGCTATCACAATATAGTAGGTATTATTGGTATGTTGACTTTCTTCATTTTCCGTCAACAATATACAGTTGGCCATAATCTGTATGAATTTATTTTTCACAAATTTTATAATAATTAGGATATTGATATCAATGATATCATAGAAATGCGGACAAAAATTGGGATCCCCGAACACTCAACAATTCCTCGCCAAACATGAAACAATGTCTGAATATTTAAGTGACATAATATATATTTTTTTTTTTTGCTCTGGCAAAACGATCTTGGAACCTATTAAAACTTTTACAAACTGAAATCAAAATCGTAACCGAAATTTTGTTTTTCAAGAACTTGAACCAATATTTTATTAAAATTATAATGAATGAATATTCAATTTCAATAACCGTACCAAATACTAATAGGTATAATAAGAGTTCGAGCGCATAACTACTCCTAGTGTCTCCAAGCTAGTAAGCTCTCATAGTATTAAATAACATCATAATACATGTGTACTGTGTACAGCTGTCTATACCTAATAGGTATATGGTATATTATCTATTATACCATCACATACATATGCGTTTTAAAGGTACTTATACAGCACGCATTTAGTCATTATATGTATAAACTATTGAGTGCATGTTACGCCAACAAGAAAAAAAATATGAGAGGGGCTTTATAAGCTCAAAAACAAGTATTGTAAGTAATTATATCACAAATTTCATTTTTAGTATTGAAAAATTCCCAGCGAGCTTTTAAGTTTATACAAATATTGGGAGAGCTAAAACTAAGTGGCCAAAATTCTTTATTATAACTGCGACTCTATTGCTCTAATGCTGTCGTCGAACTTAGCAATGTAACTATAACCTAACTACACATAATAATGTATTACTTATGCAGATACGCTTTATATTAAATTAGTGCTGTGGTGTGTCTGCACTTATACTAGTTATACTTATATACAGGTTCTTATCTGTTTAATTTGTGTTTGAAGTCTTCGCGGCGTTTATAGGTATTGTTTATATAGATACCTAGTGCGTTTCTCACGCGTTTGTTGACTTAAGAGCACTATAAACTTAACCTAAGGTAGGTACATAATATGCACACATCGTGGCATGTATGAGTTTATATAAGTGTTTTGCTGTATCTGCAGGTGTATTAATAACTATATGACAATTTAAACGAAGCACATAGCAATAATTAGTCGAGAGAACAATAATAATATTGATATTTATACTACCTGCATGGCTGCATTATTATCCCCACGCGTATGTATTATACCTATAATATAGTATATTACAACAAGCGTAGTTCATGAATTTTTCACTCACGGAGTAGTTATAATGAGAACTGCTTTTTAAGTCGATAATACCTATGTATTTAAAAAAATAGTTTTTTTATAAAGTTGATTATTCGTGACTACATTTTTACAAAAACAATCGAATCTTTTATTATTTTTTATCATATAAGTTTTTAGATTTTTTTAATGACAATTCATAATTGTATTTTCATAATCAAAAGTAGAAAAATACTTTACTAAAATTGTCATTGTTTAAATACCTATTAAATACTCATCAGTGAATATGTAAGAATATTTTTTTTTACTTTATATGAATAGAAGCTTTAAGTATTGACAATCTGAGTATTAACCACATTATGTGGTTTATGATTTGGTATCCCCTTGTATGATCTTATACAATCCACCAATCAGGGGCGTCATTTCAACTTTTCAATAGGGATGCAAACATTTGAATCAGGCCAATTGTTCCCTCCACCAGGCCATTTATATATCCTGTTTATTTAGCGGAACTTAA
>VUJU01000978.1:1444-57902 GCA_009835225.1 Aphis craccivora | reverse complement strand
AGTATCTAAGAGTTGAAAATTTAATACAAGGTTTTTCATAAGTTTAGCTTACAATAATTATAAAATAACTTAAATTTTGACGTATTCAGGCCATTAAAACATAAATCGCCTTTTTTACCAACCACTGAATATTATATCCTAGGCTGACAAATCATCTTCGTTCAGAATCGTTTTTCGTATACAATGATAATTATCATTGGATTCAAATTTAATCGTCCTACAATATATAGTGATCCACACGGCACCTAATGTACAGCAGAGCGGTTCCCACTTGCCCGCTTTTTACTTCTATACCTAATATACCTATAACTAGATAATTATAGAAAAAATTACCAAATAATATGGTCAGTACATACATAAATTGTACCTATGTACATTGTACATTGTACCTATTTATTGACACAACTGGAATAAATCAGTATAATATAGTATACATATAAAATTATAAGCCCTCATATAAACCAAACCTCATAATAACCACATAAATAAGAAATAACACGGTACTAATTAGTTTTTATTCAAGTTAAGGTAAATTGGTAATATAATAATCACGTTTTACTTAAATAATAAAAATGCTTAAAATAATAATTATAGTTTTTTCCTTAAAATTGGTCAAAACTATAAATTATTACATTTTAAAGAATTTAGTATTTAATTTCAGTGTTTTATTACGCCTATTGGCTGCTTATAGTATTTTATTATATAATTTTTAATTGTTGTAAAGGCGATATCCTTAATAGTGTATCACCGTGGAGACAAATTTTAATTCAATTACTTACCTCTCATACTCTATAGTATGACGTATTACAATAGTTGTTTATTTTATTCATTTTTTGTGTTTATCAAACATAAATAAAAATCGTAAATTATGGACAACACTCCGCTGAATACTACATCTAAGTTGAATGTATTGTAAAAATGAACTGCAGGTTACCGAAATATTACACCAATCAATTTCTCCAGAGGAACGGATAATAAAGCCGGAGCTTTCCTCGGTCCCCATAACAACGGAGGTCTTAACCGTGGAAACAGATCCTGATGTGCCTGCGGAATGTCCAACATCTGATAGTGAAGCTTCTATAGATGAAGATTTGGAGTTGGTGTGTTCTGAAGAAGATCAAACAATAACGTCAGCGCTTTCCATGGAACACATAACAACTAAAGTCATAGCCGTGGAAACAGATCCTGATGCACCGACCGCTGGACCATCAATGTCAAAGAGTAGAAGAGCCTTCAGGGTCGTATGCTGTGGCTGGCTGTACAAAGCCGGATTTACGAGATATTGATTAGTAGAGGACAAAGCTTTTTTAAAATTTGGCATACAGATAGCTATTATGACGTAGGCATCAGCTAAGAAAGGATTTTTGAAAATTCAACCCCTGAGTGGGTTAAAAGGGTAAAAGAGGTAAAAATTGAAAACTTTTTTTTAAAAATTACTTTAAAATGTTTATTTTTGACCTCTATAATGCATTAAGGATATTCATTTTGCTATCGGAAACGACCCCGAAATTTTGAAATTGAAGCATTATTTCGAAGTTATGCTGTACACGAAGACAAAAAAAAAACACATCATTGTAAAATCAATACATTCATCACTTCTATTTATCTAACTATATTTAAAGTTTGAACCTGTGCGATCGAAGTTTATAATTAAAAAAATAAAAAAATATTTCAAACAAAATACTTACGTTAAACAAATCATTAAATAAACCTAAAAACAAACTCATATGTTATCATTCTTTTATTATTCTATTTATTAGTAGAAATATTTTAGTTAGTTTTTAATTGTTTTAGACTCGCATAAAATCAGCGGGTATTCTAAAACAGTTTTTATTATTATATCTTATAAACTATTGTTTTTATATATTAATAGAACAATACTATATAAAACACCCTTTCTGTAATATTTCATCACATCTAAGCTTATTTTAATCAAAAATATTTTATTGTTATTTATCACTACGGTTTAATTACATTTTTACCCAATAAACTTTTAAAATCACACAATTTACAGCCACATAGCAAGTTTTACGTAGGTAAAGCTAAACACAAATTAATAATAACTGATGAGGTACCTAGAGATAGACTAAGCACATTATATTCAATCGGTTATATATAGTTTAAGCAACTAAGTCTTTATACCCATACATAGTTCAAGAACTAAGGTACGTAATGCGAGTTAAAGCTTATTGCCCACCCGTGGTATCATTATTGCATAATTTACAGATAAACTATCCAACCTACTAACTAAAAAACTGTAATTACTCTTTAGAATGCTTTTAAACTTTCAAGACAAGAATAATAATATAAACACAGATTGTTTTGGAAGGCTGTAAAATGTATACTATTCAATATTTTATAAAACCATCTTTATGATTCATAAATATTATAAATGTATAAGTTAACATTTTATTGAAAGTGAAATAATACTATCAAATATTTATATTTTAGTATAAGACATATCTACCGTTAAAAAAATATGTCAATGGTCAATTCTAGTATAAACAATAAACTACAAAATATATATTTTATTTTTTTGATTCTTTAAATTTTATAATAAAAATAAAATCATTGTACCTAGTTACAATAATACTATTTATATTTAATATGATAAATCTCAAAGATTTTAGATTTAGTAACATGACATATTTTATAGGAATGATTTGATGTATCTATGCATATAAGGCTATATTCATTTATAATATGAATATTTGAAGCGTCCTGTAACTATTTTTAATGCCAAATGTTTTGAAATAATGTACAAGTAATATTATGCCGGAAAAGAAACGGAAGAAAATGCTACTATATTTTGTGTTAATGAAGCTTAGGTTTTAAAGAACAATTTTTTATTTTCGGAATATACCGGCAATTTATGATTTCTACTACCTAAGTATAAAATATGCATTATGAGTGTATATAATATATTACCTAGATGATGTATAATGTCTCTAATGAAGTAAATATTTTAAACATTTGTAAATTTGTATTTTTATAGTTTCATGATTTCGCAGTTAAAAATAGATTTTGAATTGAAAAAATTATCATATAAGTTACTATAAAGTGTGCTTACATTTTTATTGATCTAATCAAAAATCGAATACCTCAGTTTTAGATTTAAGCAGATAATATAATAATTGATATTATGATATGATCTATTTGTTATTTACTTATTAAACACAAGTTGTTATATTATGTTATTTAGTTTAAACCGTATGACCCTAATAATTAAAAACTTTCATAATTATCTTGTTAATGATAACAAATTATTAGACTAATATTATACTAAATAGTTTAAACATAAATATCTGGACAAAAACATAGCTAGTCCATTACATACCTAATAACTTACATAGATAGGTACTATAGAAATGTTACAAACCCTGATGTCGTACCGCTTGTAAAAAGAAGATTCAATGATATACAGATATTTACTTCTAGTAGTAAATCCTTTGGAAAGGAAATTAATTACTACGGTTAAATTCCTTGAAGTAGAATTGTATACTTCTCTTTATTCAATGGTTTTAAGCCATCTTACGGCAGACGGAAGTTAAGGTTTTATTAGAATGTTCGTGAATACACCTAATGCTACGGTTTCCAATTTTCAATAGACAAATAAAGTCTAAAATTGCACTAAATTTAAGATTAGTATAATTTTAATTGTAATAATATTGCATTAATTATATTTTTGAATTATAAATGTTTTAAAATATACTCAATCTAATTCAATCTAACAAGAAAGGCAAAACAATTAATCAGTACATACTTATATTAGTATTTTTATTTTTTAATTTGATAAGCAAGTAACATTATAATAAAACTTACTCAGGTAAAGAGCTTAGAATAATGGTTGTTGGAAAAGTAAAATTGTAATGTTTCATGAATAATTCATAAATATAATTATAACAAAAAGCCTAGATCTGTAGTTTCAAGATTAACATTTCGAAATTATTGGTAAACCTAAATATTTAATAATAGAATAGTATATAATATACATATTTTTATAAAGATGGAAAAGAAACAACTGTAACTCGTGATATCAATTTCATATTGTTATTTACTGATTCTTTGCTTATTAGTAGTTCATGCGAATATTATATTCCTATTTTATTTTAAATGTTATTATTTAATTATTATTATTTATTTGTTTTTAAATGTAATACCATTAAAACCTAATGTAAATCAAGGTTCGCAAAATATAGTAGCATAACAAAATTATTTCAAATTAGATAAACTAGAAAAGTGGCCATAATGAATGACATTATTTATCAATTATTATGTACAACAACATTTTTAAAAATATGTTATGATTAATTTTAAGCTATTTATATAACAATCTTATTTAAACTATTCTGCAATACAACGGTAGGTACTAGGTATCATGAATTACACGGAATAATATTATAATAGTATAAACAATTTGTTTTTATCAAAAATCAGTTCAATATAGGTACCGCAAGACTTATAGAAAAATAAAGCACCTAATAGCAATATATTTTTTTTCAAAAATCAAAGTAACTAATAATATTTCAAATATTAACAATTTTTATAAAAAAAAAAATGATTATTGTATAATATTCGTTAATAATAAATAAAAACCTGTTTTAAGCAGTCCAAAGATATAAATAGAATAATATTTTATTTTAGAATTAATTAAAATTTTACTTACACTAAAATGGATTATGAAATGTTAAGTGAATATTTTTTTTTAATTTTGATGTACCTAATTCAAAATTTATATTAGTAGTTTATAGTTCCTTATTACAATCTTCAAAAATAGTTTTATAAATATATAAAATAGACTTTAAATTGGGTGTATTTATTATTAACTTGGACAATTTTTTAAAATAAATTTTGGTAGATATATATTAATTACTGTAATTGTTAAATCACCATAACCCTCATATCTTTTAAATTTATTATCATATTGTGGATCACTTCTCCAAAACGAACTCAAAAACTGCTAGTTCGAATTATGATTTTAAAAAGAATTATTCACTCAATAATAATTTATAACAAAAGGGAGGGGTTTTTCGTTTTAAAACAAACTTTTATATCCATGCAATATACTATTAATACCTTATACGAAATATTTTTATTCATTTAAAAACATGGTTTTTAAGCTTATTTAAAATTTTTAAAAGTCATATTTAAATAACTGTTGTATAAGTTGAAAGTGTAACTAGAAAATAAGTTAAATGGTCCTATAATTTTGTGTTTTGTCAAATTTAGATTGAAAAACATTAATATAAGTAATAATAATTAAGACTGTTTTTAGAAATCAATTTTTTCTAGTTGTTTTATAATAAATTTCTAATGTGAAAAAATTTGGGAATCGCTTTTCTATTAAATAGATTAAATAAATTACATTTAATGTTTAATCATTACGTAAGAACCTCTAAAAAATTACTCTCTATTTCTAAGAAAGTTGTATAGCTATGTTATACTCGTATTACTATTATCCCTATAATTATAAATCTTTGGTGATTTCTATCTGTTTTTCTTTCGATAGTTTTACTTTATTCATTCATCAACGATTAATGTATATTGCGTAACACTATGATGATGCAATATACAGTACACGCATTAGCCCCATTACTGACATACATCGTAAGTCGTAACCTATATAATATATTATTATATTACGATATTATGAATACACATTTTATTAGTTAATAGTTATATATATGTTAATATTAATGCATTATTATGTATAGTACTTTTATTATAATTAAATCATACATTTATTTAAGCTAAGACATTAAAATAATTTGTTCATATATAAGTTTTTATGTAAATATTGAGTTAATTAATTATTTTATTACCAGTATTTATTTTATTTGTTAGTTATTAAATTGAATGGAAGTATTAAAAAAACAAAAATTAAATAAGTAACGGGAAATGTGTACCTAGTCATTTTTATACACCAAGTTATAATTGTTTTGAACAGTCACTACCCTCTCGTGGATATGTCATCAAACAACCATGGACATTCGAGCAAAACCAACTGTCTTTAACTATCTACAAAACATGCTCTGGACAATTTGTTTATCCGGTACCACAACAATCGACGCCTGGTTTTAATCACAATCGTGATATTATTCCATCCGTATAGGCATTATTTCAGGCCCGCGTATGACCTTATAAAACCATCTTCTGGGCATTTTGTTCCGGCTTAGTCTAGACATCGATCTCGAATATCACAAGATCCAAATGATTTAACGACGGCATAATAATATATGATATTATTTATTAAATATAATAATTTTACCAAAGCAAATTATTGTAACAAGTGAATTTTCATAATGAACCGTGAAAAATGGTGAGTCGAATAATAACATTAAATAATAACATTGAGTATCTGATAACTTTCGTGACGACAAACCGAACAAACCGTGAAGATTTAGTATTATTATTCTCCGTAGATTCCCGTGGTTATTAGAAACTGAAAAGTATTATTTAGCATAATATTATTACATGTTTGTATTACATTTCATACCACGGCACAGTCAGATGAAATTCCAACGAAGTAGGTATAGATTATTTGTAAACCATAATATGTTATCATTTTAAACCACACCAAGGTATTGCGGACGAAACCAGCTTAAATCTCTAACCACCATCACATAATTATTGTTATTATGTAACCGCGATTTGATTTTCTGCTTTTCCTACAGCACTACATCATGCCCTTACTTTAAACTGTCATATTAATCGTATGACGTTATAACCCTATAACTTAATATAAAATTATATTTCAAAATATTGATTTCCATCTGTAATATATGTGTAATAATTTACACATACAAATGTTTGGATAAAATCGTATTACATTGTTGATGAAATACTAATCGGACATACAATTAACAATATAAAACTCATAATTTTAAACATTTTTAGGATTATTGTGTATAATATAACAAAATGACCCGAATGTTTAGAAATATTAAACATTTTTCTGGGTAACGATAGAAGAAAAACTTGGACGGTTTTTTTCTCTGCCATAGCAATATGAAACCGTGTAAATGGAACTCGGTTTTTCATAAGTGATCCAAATAAATTGGCCTTATAAATCCCGCAAATTGGTGACGTCTCCCAGTCCGGATATAATATACGGTCTGATGCGCAAACTTGATTACCTACTATACCTGTGAACTCGAACTTGTCGCTGGGCTCAAAATCATTGTAAATTATGGTCGTGTGTTATTCACTTCCTCCTTTTTATTTATTTTTCTTTCATTTCACGTTCAAGGAAATGTGTACGTATAAGTCGTGTACCAAACCAAAAAAATGTATGTCAAATTGTATTTAATTTATATTTTTCTAATATTTTTAATATATTGATTATTCTGACTAAACTATACAGCGATTAAATTAAAACCTTTAATTTATTGAAGTAAATGTGGATAAAAACTATTAATAGATTGGTAATGCATGTCTATATATTAATATAACAACATAGTGTAATTCAATAATGAATATGAAAAAATCCTAATTAAAATTAATAATTTATAGATTCCTATTTTATGTAATGCTTTTTAAAAATTAATTTAATTAAATTTTTTTTATATCCACATTCCACACTAATTTTTTCCACCTTATAGAAGTGAATATCGGAGAAAGTATGAGGAAATAAAGACATATTTACAGAGAAGAAAAACATTCAAGCCATTGAAGAAACTTCGATACGGTTTAATTTAAAATGAAATAAATATCAATTTTACTTCTTTTAGCCAAACCAAAATAAAATATTGACTACTATTAATAATAGTTCTCAGTTAGGTTACTTAGGTAGGCACTTTTATTAACGTTTTGCAGGATAAATAGGGTCAGTATTTTATATTGTTAACTTTAATATGAACTATGTATAATATATTATTACTACTTATTAGTCAAAGATTAGTCCAATAGAAAAAAAAAATAATTAAATTCAGAAATACCTTTTTAAATTCCAAAATAGTTTTTAAAAACGTACTTTTCATGTTATTTTTAGATATGCGAACGAAAAAAAAATTACATAGTTTTATTAACTGAAAATTAATTTTTTCAAACTTTACTAACATATATACAATTATATATATATATATATATATATATATATTTTATTACACAGTAGAAAAGAGAAAAAATAGATGAATTAAAGCAATCATCTTGATCACCTCTGTGCCTTCAGTGTTATATTATTATTTTGAATTTTAAAACATAATTGTATACAAAAAACAATTTATCTTAAATTGAATAAGTATATTTAAATATTTATTTAATGTTTTAAGTTTTATTTATACAAAAACACGTGGTCTACAACCTAACCTTTGTTTATATTTATACTTTTAAAATAGAATATGATAAATTAAACTTGGATTCAAATTTAAAACTTTGATGATGTACTTACCTTAACTCACACAAATAAGTATTAAATACTATTTTTAAATTAGTTTAAAAACTAATTATTATAATACCGCCAATGAATTTGGAGTTTCTATTAAATTTTGGTTTTAAGAAATATGTATAATATTATTATTAATTTATCAAAAATAATTATATACGCTCATTACTTAATATGTTATTTGTTAAGTCTTAGAAGTCTCAAAAATATATATTTTACTTATATTTAAGAAATATTTGGTCAAGTTTCTAAAACACTTCATAATATTTCAATATAATTAAATATTTATATAAATTATGAGTTATTTATACTACCCTACATAGCAGTTATAGAATATAAAAAAAGTTACAATGATTAGGTTAAAATAGTTAAAATATCAAATAAGTGGCGTATTTAAAACATAAAAAAAAATGGCAGTTCATATTAAAGATGTTGAGTTTGAAAAATAAAAGTGATATATAACGGAAATCGAAAAATGTAAATTCGAATCATTGTTATCGAAAAACTTGCTTGAATGAATAATACAAGTAAATTAATAATTAAATTCGTCCCTTTACGATATTTCCCTTAATAAACATACATTTTAATTCATTTATTACACTTAAATTTAGAAACAAACTAAAAAAAAAAAATGTTCTCAATCAAGATAACTGATACCTAAGACATTTCAATGAAGTGTGTATATTATAATATGTATTAAACATACTTACGTGTTAAATACTAATATTTAAATATGTTTCATATATTGTATATGTACGAATTTTTATTTAAATTCAAACAACTCATTAATACATTTATTTAAAAAAATATTATTAACTTATTAAAAACCATTACGTGAAATTAAATGTTAGCTTTAAAATTATTAAATATTTTCAATCTGATGTATCAACAATATCTAAGAAAAATTTCTACTAATATAAAATAGAAAGTTTCCATAAATACATAAACATATTATTCACATATAAACTTAGGTCAAAATATTTAAGTCAAAAAATCCACGATTAAAAACATAATAGGTGGCTCATGTAACCATATATTTTAAGGCTTAAACTTTAAGCGTTAAGAAAACCGTTTATTTTGTTAAACGAATAATATATAGATGATATAAAAAGGTCTGAATCAATACAATCGAGTTTAAATGAAATATAATATAATTGATGAATTTTATAGGAGAGTTCATCAAAATGTATTATAATTGTTCGTAGTAAAATACTTTTATAGTAGAATATAGAAATAAAGGGCAAAGAAGCCGGAAAACACGCAACAAGCGATCAAATAATACATAAAATCCTACTCAATTAAACCCACCCTTACCTCATACACATAATATTTCTCATGTATGACCCATCATTCCAACAAACATCATTCGCTTTAAATGCATATACATTAAATTAAAACAATTTCAAAACGAAGTATGTGTGACGAATTTAAATACATGTAGTAGTATAATATATTATTTCATACGTTACAATATTCTAATTTATAAATTATATCAGTCGTATGATCATAATATTATAATGAGTATAGCAAACATAAACTTCAAAAAGGAACCGAAACTGCGTCCTTGACACGTCCGCAAATTGTAGACTTATTTACGACGTCATTTGTATGCCGTGTCAACTAATGAAACGCATTTACTGAATGTAACACATTTATTCGCGTAGATCGAAAATCAAATTACCTACGTCTGATCTATACAGACGAAACCTGGCAATTGATTAAAGACCATAAGTCGATGTTAGTGAAAGAAAAATGCGAAATCTAATATCGTGACGTTTCAATAGATCGATGATGAGAGAACGTTACGTTGATTTTATACAACGGTCGCCGAGTGTTATTATAGCTATATCTATAAATGTGACCACAAACGCCTATAACAGCTTTATTTAAAGAAATTGTTAACTGTTTATTTATTATATCATTTTATCCATATGGCATAGAAATATTATGTTAATTTTAATAGTAATAAATGATTGTACTACGCGATATATATTATATATCTAAAAAAAAATAATACAACTAATACAGTTCAAAAAAAGTATAGATTAATAAAAGCCATATCTAAAAGCTATTGAACCGAAACGAGAAAAAAATAGAACTGACACTAGAGTTAGAAAAAAACACTCGCCTCAATTAACCATAACTGCTATGGAATTGTGTTAGAACGCTCACATAAAAACACAAATTACGTTTAGCCGTTCTAACTTATTTACAATTATTTACAAATAGTACAAACAATATTATGTAAACTATGTAACAATTGTAACACCATGTGATTAAATTTTATGTAAAAACGGCCAAGAGTAACACATAAGAATAAATATATTCAAAAAGATGAGTGAAACTAAACTAGGTCTTTTATTTTATCAAACAACAAATCAATTAAAAACCTAAAATACGTCTATGTTCTGCCTATGAATTAGACATAAGCTTCCAGCACGGCTCAGCTAAAGGAGCATAATGAAACATACAGTACCATTAGGGAAGGAACTTCTCCAGACGAAATATCTTGCTCTTTATTTCGTCAAATATTTTCATTGATTTAATTATGTATAATTTATATAATATTAATTATTATGTGATAATATTTTGTTCCAAATTAATTATAATTATTTATATTTATATTAGTATTATATTAAGTAAATACACTGTTAATTTTTACTCTGAATAATAACTTAATACACTAGTCACTAAGTCTTACTATGTTAAACACTTGCTGACTTATTTTATTATAGTTTAAATAATACATGCAGTATACATACTAAAAAATAATTGTTCTCCTCTCCAGGCAAAGAACTAAAGCCGCTCGTTTTTTGAAATGAACGTGGAATTCAGTATAAATTCCGCTTATCTTGAAAACATATGTTTCAAACACACGTTCTAACTGAATATAATTTCCCGCTGTTCAGGGATCACACAGAGTAACAGTCATATTCGAGAATATAATGAACTAATGCATAGTTCGTCTCACTAATAGATGATTACTACTTAAAATTTCAATCACATAATGAAATCGAAAGTCTTCAAAGCTCTTCTTAAAATTTTCGTTTCGATATGATGTCCAGAATCAAGATTATGATTAAATTTAAAACCAATGCCAATAAATTAAACATTCATTGCAGTGCATAATATTTAAACTATATTACGGGTACATCCACAATGAGCTGAACCAAACCTTTAAGACGATATATAGTACAATAAAACGTCTATATATCCGTGAGAAACTCAGTAATCGGTGTACGTGCTTTTTACGAAACATTCCCGTTTTTTGGTACTTGCGTTGTTAGGTAAATCCATATTAAACAAGATCATATAAATCCATAATAATTACAGTATTTTTTTTAAATATATATATTAAAAGTTAAGTATTGCATTCTGTCGTATTCCGTTCATTTTGTACTTGTATCTATCAAGAAAATAACCTATGTTATAGGTATACTCATTTGATCCATCTTTATAATTCATCTCTATGGTCACTTATTTATATGATGTATGTTTTACAATATTCTTATTTTTGAAAAATTATTATTTAATACATTTATTTATGTTTTATGTGACGTAAACATTTTTGTTTTTGTATATTTTCAATATCCGTATATTATTTTTATTTTAAACCATTACTGTGGCATTTTAATAGTAATACAATGAATTGTAAATAATATTTATTTTATTTTCACGAAATTTTAGTTTTTTTTCAAAATTATTCGCTTGTAACAAAGTTATTAGTGATATAAATTATAAACTAATAAAACACTACTTTTTAAAATACATTTACTCCAGAGTATCATAGTTTTATAATTGTATATCAATAATAACACATTTTTTGTTCAATAACTTTTTGTTATTACTAACTATTATGCAACAATTAATAAAAACCAATCAATATATGTAGATAATGTCACACAATAATATTAACATTAAAAGAAATAATAAAAACTCTTAAATCCCTTGGAGATAAAGTAACTATTTCAGAAAATTTATTTTTAAGCCCGTAAAACACAATTAGAAAATTTCTTTCTTAGGTACTTGTTTATATTATTATATGTTTAAGGTTATAAGTGTTATAATCATATATAAAACACTACATCATAATTTATATAGAAAAAAAAAAAACAAATAAATTACAAAAATATATCGTAAACAATTTTAACTTAAACCACTTATAAAAATGTATGAGTCTTAACAGTTAACACAAAACTTTTTTTAATTAAACCAAGCAATATATATATAGATGTTAGACTATTTTAACATAAACCCAAAAAAATATATATCAAACATTTTAAATTTATATCAATAACAAAAAAAAAGATGGTATTTTAAAAATGTTTCATGTCAATATTAATAAGTATAAATATTTAAAAAAAAAATCGAGTACCTATACGTTTCTTCACTTCATTTTTGGATTAATAACGTACAACAAAAATATAAAATTGGTTTTGCATATAAATTCATTTTCAAAATGTGGTTTATTTTCTCAAATTATTAATTTTAAAATTATTTGAAAAGTTTCTAAATACAAACTAGATCCAATTATCAGCCAATAAGAGCCCTCCCCTCAAAGTTGACAATTAAAGCAGTTTTTAAATGTTTTAATGCCCTTAAAGGGAATGGAAAATAGACGAAAAACAACAGTAATTCATAGTTACAATCATTGTAAAACCAATATGTTCAATGTTATAACAAAATATTATACCCAACTAAATTAAAATGTTTACAAATAATAATTTGTTTGATTTGTGCTTAATTAACACAACATGTTACTAAATCATAAAACCATATAAAATAATTTTATATTTACATATTTATTCATAATAAATTTAAATTAATAATACCTTCTTAAATTAGGTACTAATTATTAATACACCTTTAATTACATTCTTACTCAACAAGTTTTAAAAAAAATGATATCGTGTTAAAAAGTTTTGATATTTTAAATTCATTTTGTTGGCAGTTTGACCGCATCATTTTTATGAAATTGAATATATTCTGTTACAAACAAACAAAAAAAAATTTGCCGAATTCCTGAATATTTGCAAATTATTTTGTAGGTATAATTCATAAAAAAGCCGGAAAGTGGTTACCACTATGCTGTACATTAGGTGCCGTGCGGATCATTATCTTACGAGTATATTATAGAAGTGTTAAATTTGAATCCAATGATAGCTATCATTGTATACGAAAAACGATTCTGAACGTAGATGATTTGTCAGCCTACGATATAATTTCCAGTGATTGGTGAAAAAGGTGGTTTATGTTTTAATGACCTGAATACACCAAAATGTAAGTTCTTTTATAATTATTGTAAGCTAAACTTATGGAAAATCTTGTATTAAATTTTCAACTCTTAGCTACTTATACAAAAAAATTGTATGAATTATAACTACAAAATAATTTGCAAATATTCGTGATTTTGATGAATTTTTGTCAATATTTGAACTTCAAATGCTAATAAAAAAAAATTGTGCATATGCATTCTTATAATTTTTTAATCACTATCGGAATAACTAATGAGGAACTTTGTACTAAGTTTTCAAGTATTTTGATAGGGCCAAAAACATTTTATGGAAACTTCAAAAAAAATTTTCAGAAAAATTGAAAATTTCAGTTGTCTATTTATAGTTCAAAAAAATTCAAAATATTTTGAAAATTAAATCACGAAAAGAAAACTCCAATCTAAATAACTTCTAAAATTGTCAAGTATCTACGACTTATACTTCAGTAATAACAAATATTTAAAATCGTTATCGTTACGCTATTTCGTAAAACTTTAAAATTCAAACGCACTTAAAATTACAACAGTAACATATCAAACATAAATTGTCTTTGTGTTTGTAATCATTTATTTTTATTAGGAGTTATAGCCTATAGGTATGTACTGTCAGATTCAGAATTTCTGGTAAAATTATACTATATAAGCGAAGTTATTTTTAAAGACGAGCCAATTTAGCATCATAATTAAAAATAAATTGTATTGTGTTTTTGCTGGAAAGTTCATAAGATTTTTAACTTAGTAAATTTCATGTAATTTAAAAAAAAATAATAGTCATAAATTATCAATGTCTAAATGCATGCAATAATAGTGTTGATAATTTACACTCTATGATAGGGTTATTTAATTTTTTACTAGTTACAAATAAAGGATGATTCCTAGAAGTGTTTTGTTTCATTAATGTCGAAAAAATCTAACCCAACTCTGATATCAGTTTTTTAACCATTATAAAAAAATTAATTATCACGCTAAATAAGAAAAAAATTATATAAAGAATGTCGAAACCATGAGTCTTGGCCCTAATAAGAATTGGCTATAAAAGCTAAAATAAAAACTTAAAATCAGTATAATCATTTTTAAATGTTTTGATTATTAAAATTATAGACATTATTATTATTATCTACATTATAGTGTCTATAGTATGAATCAATAAAAATAATTACGATACCTAAATCATTAAATCACAATTTAGATATTATTTTCCTACGCATTATAAAGGCATTTATTCAATAAATTATATATGTAACATTGCCAACATAATATTTTTTTTTAAACTTAAACACTAATTTATATCATACAGCACTGAAAATTCTGATAATTTTTTTTATTATTGTTGTTAAAATATATACGTCATAACGGGCATAACGAAATTTTTTAAGATAATCGATGAAATTACGAATTATATTATATTAATTTATCAATTTGACTATAATATACAAGTAAATAATATTATAATGGCCTCCTAATTTATATTTTAATTTTTAAAATATAAAAGTGAATTATATACGCGTAATTATAATAAAATAGTCTATAATACAATATCAGACTGAATCATTAATTTCAAATAAATATATTTGAATTATAATTTTTATTTCACATTTAATCAACCTTAATAGATATAAATCTTTTGTTACGTTTTATAAATATTTTTTTATTCATAATTCATATTTAATGATCATATCACCGCATAAAAAATGTAGGGTAACGAAGTGCGGGATGCGAAGAGTGGAATGGTTGTCTTTAAAATGGAGAGCTAATGATAAATCATCGCAATCAGAAAATAATTCTGAGTGGTGCTCGGACTCATCGGTACCTAAGGTATTTACAGAAATTATTTGAATTCATAAGTTTTACACAAATATGTATTCCATTTTCAACATTCCAGCGAATATATTATAAATACCAAAGCTAAAAATAAATTATTAAAATAAGTCTATTGCCAATGTAATATATTTTTGAAAACTATGAAATAACATTTTTTTTTTTTTTTTTTGAGTATTTCTTCTGCACATTAAAACTAAAATAGATAAAAATTGAAACACATTTATTAGAAAAGCAATACATTCATATATTTCACACAGAATTTTAAGTTAATTTAAAAGATAATAAAATTTAAAAATGAAAATAAATTTGTGTTGTTGTCTAAATATTTTGTTGGTTCCGCTTTTTTACATAAGATTTATCGTCTAACTTTAATCAAACAAAAGCAGCAGGTACTTTTATTTTAAACTATACGAATCGATTTTCGACAGAATTACAATAAGATATTTGATATTGTGTTGCTGTATTTACTATATTTAATACTTGCCTAATATTTAATCATGCAATTTTAAATTACATAAAGTTCATAATAAGTAGTGTTATACTCGTATACTTTCCAACCAACAAATGAACTCGAAGGAATGTAGCCCAGTACGGTATATTTGTATAATGGTACAATGATGAACTAATGGTAATAAACCAATCACTAATAAGTAATAAAGTATTATTGTTAAAAGTTCAATAGTCCTCCTAGCCAACATATTGTACGATCCCGTTGTGCCTTCAGCACACAAGTACAACTTGCAGACGACCAATGGTCCCTAAGGCTCTAATTTGTTTCGAAGTGACTACCTAGTAAACATGTTTTGAATGTTAGTTCTGAATTTAGTAACACAATTTAATGTATATCTTGGTCATACATCAAAATTAAATTTCAAAGCACCTTAAGTACAATATCTTAATATATTACATAATTACTCAATAATAGTAATAATTATTTTATTTTATTTAAATTTAAACAAAGTAGTCTAATCAGCAGTTTTGATGTTATAATAATTTATTACATTCATTAGGTTAAATACTTTAACTCGGGATAATCGAATCATCTCTCAATTGCATGAACGTTAAGCTGTTATATTATAATAGCGTTTAATAAAATACTATCTAATATATAAATAATAAACTCAATAATAATTACAAACACTTGTTTAACTTGTACGTAACGTTTATGAAATACAATACATTAATATAATTTATTTAGACAGATATCATATAAAATAAATAAGTATTAATTAATAAAAAAATGTCTATAATAAAATGCAATATTTTATAGCATTAAAAACGACTTTTTCTTAGCTAAAAAGTATAATTTATACATATTTATTTTAAATAATTCTTGTAATTATTATATACATTAAATAGTAATGATTATAAGCCATTGTAAATAAATTAGTTATCCTATAACACTGAACATTTGAAAACAACATAATATAGCATTATACCGATACACGACGTGGACACGGACTTTATCAAAATCATAATAGCCAAAACACGTAAAATACGATTTTAAGCCTTTATCGAAATGTGTAATAATGTAATTATTACATGTTATATACAGATGACTTATTATTTTAAGATGTAACACCGCTCAGATATATTCGACTTAGTTTACAAAATACCTATATAGGTGTATAATCGGCCATAATATGATTGTAAATTGGTGATTTAGCTCACACCAGTTAGGGTGGTTATTGTGTTGTGTATAACAATAATAATATTATGATTTAGCTATCGCCAAAAAACGAGAGTATCATTTTACATGTTAAATATATTTTAGAAACAGGCGCGTAAGCTCATAAAAACCCTGAGGATCAAACAAAGAAAAACACGTCGTAACGAAACAGTTCCTATACGATATTTAAGATGCATTTGAATACATATAGTGATGTGTATAAGGGAGGGGTAGTGCGGGGTATACTCCGGAGCATGACGATTTTATATATATATATATATTAAACAGTATACTTTGAACTTTAAACCTTTCTGATGATTTAGCTCGTATATATCAAGTGAGCGATCAAACAATCAAAAAAATTTTTAAAAGTACTTATTTATTTAAGTATTTATATTTCAAGTGTAGTTAGTATAGTACGTATTAGTATAAATAGTTAAGTTAGATACTTAGGTACTACAAGCATTTAATAATTTTGTTTAACTATGTGCCTATAGTTCTTAATAACAATAGTATTTATAAGTTTAATAACTAAAAGTAATAAATACTTACTTACAACTTATACTATAAAGTATTTGTTTTTATAATTAAAATTAAAATATGATACACTTTTGTTGTTTCGATTTAAGAAGTCTAACCATCCGATTTCTACGCAAGCCACTGAATACCTACATACATAGTCGTATAATATATAATATGATATTTATACGAAGGTATTTTTCACCAGTCGTATTGATACAACGCTGTTGGTTCTAGTTGTTATATACGTTCCTACATTTCGTATAATATTATTATAGTATAATTGTAATTCGACTCTCCGAGCGAGATCGTATTATTATGTTATTTATTAGAAGTCGACAAAACGTCACTGCAATTATTATAATAACAATTATAATTATCATAACGTTCAAATGTGATATTTAAAAAAACGAACGGGAGAAAGAGAAACTACAATATTATGAAATGGGCTGGTGTGTACTAGCGGCATCCTTATCACGCTATCATGGCTATATTGTGTCATTATCCCTCTACACGCGCATAGCCAAGTGGGTTTAGTACGATTTTCTTAATCAGTTCTCGTTGAGCAATTAAACGAAGTCATTCACCGACTAGGACGAACGTATTTTATGAACCTTCCAGTCTTATCTTCTGACAGATTGGTGACACTCCGACCAAGTGGTGCAGCTCTGTCGCATGGCAAACTAAAGAATAATAACTGCAATATACTATACCTTAATACGCGTCACTTTATAATATTATATAACAGACAGTTGGTTTTGTCCGTTTTTCATTTTCGTCTCATATATATTCTCGTTTGGTTACCCGTGTGCATGCGAACGATGCTATATTTCGTACTCGGCTCTCCGAGCACTGCCGCCGTCTATCGTCGTGTAAACGTGCGCCGGCAAACGTCTTCTGCGCTGTATCGTCTCGCCCGGTCGCATTAACCACCTCCTACCGCAGACGCCACGTCGTCAGCTGAAATTAACGTTTTCCGGAACACGTTGGAATTTTCGACAATGGAGGTAACGGAACACCGCCACTCGGCTGACCCATCATACAATGTAAACAACCCCCTTCGCCACCCCTGTCTAAAGTCGACTGTCGTTACTCTACGGCTCAACTCCGGCCCTATATCGGATAACTTAGTGGACAGAAAAATAATTATGAACTTTTTCGAATTCATAGTACATCATCGCGTGTAGTGGAAAATCGTATAATAATAATAAACTGTATAATATGATATATTTAGCAAGCGCACTAAATTATCCACCACTTTGACTGCTACGCATTTTATTTCTATTTTTATTATTCGTTAGGAGCAACACGTTCACGAATCGAGCAAATAACAATCTTTTTTTCTATTTTATACATCATCGTCAAAAAACATAATTATCTATGTTAAGAAGAAATTACATCTCTCGCGTGAATTAAACGTTGTTGCATCAACTGTCGTGGCCAATTAAAAAAAAAAAAATAAATTAAAAATGTTTTATCGTATGACAATATGAGTAGAATATTATTGTATGACGTACATATGCATTAATAACCGATTACAATAATTTGTTTTTACGATAAGCCGATCCGTGATAACTTTTTATTAATTGTTTTATAAACATAAAAATAAAACTCAATGTTGGTAGGATATTTTAACAATAAAAATAATTTAATTTAATTTTAATCGTTAAATTTAAAGCACACTGTTATTAATTATACATGCAATAATTGCTCAAATTTAATACCAATTTTAATTACCCATTCAAACTCATTCTTGGTGGATCATTTTAACGAATGAAAAACCTAGTAATAATTTCAATGTAGACTAATTTTAAATAATTATACAATACTTTTTATTTTAGATTCTGAACGGAGTGATGAATGTATTGATTAATAATTTTACAATGATGTGTGTTTTTTATTTTATTATTATTTTTTTTGTGTCTGTCACCACGTTTTGGAGCCGTAAAAGTGCTTCGATATTTAAACTCAGCCCCGTTTCTGAAAGGAAAGTGAATATAGTTGGTACTTTGGGGGAGTCAAAAGTAAAAAATTTCCAATAGTTTTCAAAAGCGTCAGGAAAAACCCTAAAAAAGTAACAGAAAAACGGGAATTTTTACGCAAAACCAGTTTTCGACCAAATTGATATTTTTATAATATGGTTGTAAATTAAAAACTAATCACTGTAAATTCTTGAAATTTTCACCAAATGTTTATGTCAGTGTTACCTATATACAGTTAAATTTTAAAACGAATTTGACTATTTTTGAGATATTTAAAAGCCATAGAAATTTTCGATTTTTATGAGAATTTTTTTTTTGAAGTGTCGATAAAAAAATTTTGGATGACCCACTTGAAAATTTAATACAAGGTTCCTTATGAGTTTTTCTTATTGTAGCTAAAAAAATTAAAAATCGTTAATCACAATTTTTTTTTATAAACGTTTATAGGTCAAAATTTTACAAAATCTGTCGAAAACGCGAAAATTTGCAAGTAATTTTGAAGTTGAAAAATCATAACATTTTTTGTGTTAATAACTAAGGATTAAAAATACAACACTAAGTTTTCCTTCAAGTATCTATAGAGAAAACTCGAAGCATTATTATAGGAAAAATTTTAAGCGCGTTTGAATTTTAAATATTTACTAAATAGCGTAACGATAACGATTTATCCTTAAACGATTTTAATTATTTGTTATTATTCAAAAAGTATAAGTCATAAATAATTGAAAATTTCACCAGTTATTAAGATTAGTATTTTCTTTACATGGTTTAATTTTATTAATAAGTTATTAATAATAAAAGTTGAAAATTAAATACAAGATTTTTCATAAGTTTAGCTTACAATATTTATAAAAGAAGTTACATTTTGGTGTATTCAGGCCATTAAAACATAAACCACCATTTTTATTAACCACTGGAAATTATACCCTAGGCTGACAAATCATCTTCGTTCAGAATCGTTTTCCGTATACAAAGATTACTATCGTTGGATTCAAATTTAACACTCCTATATAAATAATAATATAACATTGTATATAATAGTGATCCACATGGGACCTAATGCACAGTAGAGCGGTACCTACTTACTCGCTTTTTTAATATTATAATTGACGTAAATAATGTAGAATCGTATAACTTTTTAGTAACAAAATATTATAATTCAACAACAATAAATAAAACAAAATTTATATTTTTAATATAATATTGTGAAATTTAAATTATATTTGAATATAAAATGTAGCAAAAATATAAATATAATAGATATATATTATATTAAACATAATATGACTATAATAAAATTATTGCTGTAAAATTAACGATTTAAATAAACTGAAATTATACTAATTTCTTTACAAAGCAAATTATATAGTAAATATCATATATAATTACTACTTCTATTATAGAAGTGCAGTTTAAAAAGTGTTAAGTAATATGAGTTCTTACCTGAATTTTACAAATTATGTTAGTATCGATCTTGATCGATTGAAACCAAAATAAGTCATTTAAGTTATAAAATATAAAGTGTACTCGTTAATCATTGTTGTTGCGTATCTATATACTATTTGAATAGCTTCTGATACGATGTCGTTTTCAGTTGTCAGTCAAGCATTGTAATTCACAAGTACGCTAAACATAATAAAGATAAACGATTTAAAAAAACCATCAGCGTGATAACGAGACATAGGTACTGTGTAAATATTAGTTTTTTTTTTTAAATCTACACTTTATTCGATTCTCTTGATATTTAGTATTCAACTCGTATCAGGATAACTTAATATATAATATTATGGATGTGTGATGGTACGTATATAATACGATTTTTGAAGTTAAATTTTAAATAGATATACGTAAATAGTGAATATAATTTTATTTATTTTGATTTTAATGTACTCAGATTGCACGATACGATGATATTTGGAGAATTAATATAACTGTAATAAAATAAATAAATACTATTATAACATTTATAATTACACATACATCTATTGTTAAAATGTAATTATTTACTTTATCAGAACCATTTATACAATTCAAGGTGATATCGATTTAGTTACTATTTGATTTGAATATATGTTTTGAAATTAATTATATTAAAAACATTATTAGCAACAATTAAACAAGATTAAAATTTGTTGTATTTTACAGAATAAAACAACGGTATATCTAATAGTTAATACCAAAATAAACATGACAATTTTAACCACATTTATTTTAAATTTGTGTAATTAAAAATAAAACATCCAAAAAAAGCAACTAATAATACAAATAATATAGTAGTTATAAATAATTTCCCAATAATATAAAAATAAATTATAAACACCATTTAAATTTTTGTAGAGTTATAAATTTGAAAACAAATGAAATTATAGTAGAAAAATCTGTAAATATTTATCATGATCATAAAAACTAGTACTTTATTAGCTCGTTTCATTCATGCCCTGAAAAATATTATTTTTTACTTATAATTGTAATATTTTGTGGAATATACTCAGTGTAATTTAAAAAATATATATTTTAGAACATAAATTACGGATAATTATTTTCGTTGATCAACCTAAACTTCATACAGTTATATAAATGCGTCATTTATAACGAGTACCCACCTATGCTTAAAACAAACTTTACAATGTCACAGTGAAGATTAATGTATGCACTAAAAAATTATCATAGGCTAATTTTGTTTATGAAATTTTAAGCGTAAATAAACAATTTCATTAGATAGAAAAAAATAATACAACAATGTTGTTTAGGTACACAGAGTACAGGACTCTTAAAACATGTATTTATTTATCTCAAAAAAAAAAAAAAAAACTATAACTATTATTTTTAAACCTATTGTAAATGACAATTATTCGTTGAGTATTTAGGACCTATATATTTTTAATTGTCTATTTTTAGAATTAGAATAATTTTTAATGTTTATACATATTATTATGAAATTTATTACTCACATAATGTCAACATTAATTATTTTTAATTAAATTGTTTTATTAAAATTAAAATTATTTAAAAAATAATAAAATAAATAGTAATGACATCTAGATATTTTAGCTTAATGTAATTACTTTTTATGAATTTTCAAATTTCGTAAAATTTAATTTTTATAATACTTATAATAAAACTTAATTTAATAATCAAAACAAATACATGATAATTTAATACATTTCTTCAGTCTATGGTCGTTTTCACGTATTTCGATGACTTTCTTATCCTTGTACTTCTTGACCATTGTAATAAGTGAAACACTTATCCTGCAGTTAATCAGTACACACGCATAATATTGATCAAGTGTTCAATTTAAATATCTATACCTATATTAACTTGGATATACTAAAAAAATGCTTTTATCTGCTATATGTATATATTATTATTTAATTTTTATAAAACAACTTTTAACTACTATTCTTTCTCGCCATTTTATCACAAAATATCAAAATGCCTGACTTATATATATATATAATATGTTTTCTTTTTTTTTATCACATTCCGAATTTATTCAAATGTTTTATTAAACATCAACCTATTAATTATACTTGGCTTGTTTTGCTTTGTATTATTTCATATTCATACATATAAAAATAACAATAAAAAAAAAAACAAAAAAACATATTAAAAATCTCACATGTGGTATGTATTTTGTGAATTGGGTATGTCATTGTTTTAAAAGGGGAAAATCTAGTGGGTTATTATATTAAGTTATAAAGCAATAACAATTTCGTTCTAACAATAATTATTAGTATAGTGTGCTTTTTATTTTATTTTTATAAAAAGTAATGGTGTAAAAAAAAAAAATGTTTGTTGTTCAAAATATTTTATTTAAAATCGATTTATTCTCAAATAAAACTTATCAAACTATTTAAAATATAAAAATTACATTTGAGGATTGTAATAATAATTTAATCATCATAACACACTTCATTTCATTTTAATTATAAGAAAACCACAAATCTCTTTTTGGTGTTTTAATAAACAATAATAATTGTAGTATTACATGTAAACTGCCCTTTAAAAATATTTTTTGATAAAATATCATTTTTTTTTATTTAAGTATCATATTATTTCTGGCATTATTCCAACTCTAAAGCCGCGTTTCACGGATGAAATGGTCCCGTTATTTTGAATGTTAAATTTTGAGTGATAAAATTAAGAAAAAAGTGTTACGGTTAATTACACATCAAAAATAAATAATAATGTTATTATAATATTTAGAAAATTTCAGATGATTATATTTTACGTTTCAGGTTGGTTTTACGGTGAAAATAGGAGTGGCGATGATACTGCTTTGTATGGCTAAGACAACAAACCTAAAACAACTCGATAATCTGCTAATGACTAAAGCAATATGTCCCAAACAATGTGCTGTTTGTTCTTCCGTCGAAATGCTCTGTTCTGGTGCCAACATCACTGATGTCCTAAATTATGATATGGATCCTCAAGTAATTTCAACTTAACTAATTATTCTACAAACGATGCTATGTCAATCATAATTAATTTTTTTCAACAATTCTTCAATCATTTTTATCAGTTTTTCAACAAAGTGAAAATAAAACATTTATACCTCTATACCTACGTATATAAGTATAACTTAAAAGTTCTTAATTTAAACAAAATTTAAGTTGGATACATTTTATTTTAAATATTGTTTATAGTTTTAGACGTACAGAAATTAGATGTATTGAATTAAAGTAAAATACTGCCAGTGATATTCCATATAAATTAACCCAAGATTAAATTATAATTTCATATTCTTATTCTCGATTAGTGATTAAACTGTATCATAATATAATCAGAACACTATGAATTTTAGTTATAAATACTATTTAAATGTAATTTAGAATTTTAATAAGTGCATAAACTATTTTCATGTTAAATATATAAAATACAATATTTAAATAAATTCAAATAAAAATTTATTTAAAGCTATTCAAAATGAGTAAAGACATCTATTTAACTTATATTTATTACAAGATTATCTCCATTAATTGAAAAGAATATTAATTTTAGTTTATATTTTATATCCTTAATTATACAACTTACATAATACATTTAATACAATAATTATTATTTATTAAGACAATAAAAAATGCTCATAAAATTTTACAATAAAAAAAATATTTTGTACTTAAAAAATGTTATGATTATCTATATATTTATTTTTATAATTGTTAATTATAATATTTAAAACTTAAAACATATTTTAAACTTTGTAGTTTTATAAAAAATATGTATTTCCTCGTTTTTATTATACTTCAATTCGTAAAAATATATAATCTATAGGTAATTAATAATATTGTAATACTTATAAGCGTTTATTGTTTTTTATTGATATAATAGGTAGTACAACTTTTAACATAATAATATCTGATGTAATGTATTGTTATACATTTATTAAAAATTAAAAATTATATGATTAGGTATATTATTTAGTTGCTTTATTTAAAACTTAAAACATACATAAATATACTTAAGTAAAATTATACTATATTATTATAGTTAATTTTAATTAATTTTTTGAACTAAGCATATATCTATGTATAGATATATTCGTCTAGTAGACATTAAATCGTAAATTAATGTTTCTAGGTAAATGAATTATTTTTATAGTTTGTAAATACTCTAAGTACAAAATAATTACAATAAATTATTTATTTATGTTCATATAACGTTATTATTTTGCTAGCATTTTCTACCCTATACTAATATTAATTTCAAATTTGGTATTTGAATTAAAAACATATCTATGATCATAGAACTCAAATAAAATATGTAATATTATTAATTATTATATTATTATACATTTTGCCTTTCACTTTGACGGATTTCTAAAATGCATTGCTAAGAAAACACCTAAATGTAAAGTGTGTTATATATATATTATTATATATTATTTACATAAAGATTAAATTTTAACTTTTAATAAAATCATAGTATTATAATTAATTTTGTTCATTTTCGACGTAGTAATATCATTATTTTTTGCTCTATTCTAAATTATTATAGCCGTACAATAATACAATATTATACTACCTACTTGAAATTTTCTTAAAAGTGAATTGTGTTGATCGTGTTTTGTAATATTGTAATTATTCAATTTAAAACTATTTAAATGAATTTAGAACTTTTTAATATTTGTTTATATAATATATTAATTATATTCTTAATTAAAATAAAACCAACATTAAAAAAATATTATGAAAATAACGAATTATTGATATATTTTTAAAAACATTAAACTTTTATACGTAGGTATCTAGAAAACTAAATTTTACCTGATTAATTTTATTTTTTTTTCGTGGTTAAGTTCTATGATAATATTAATAATATTATAGAGTACAATGAACCGTATTTATTTTTGTTTCAGATAGAAAATGTAGACTTTTCAAAAATGACATTGAACTTTATTCCACTCGAAGTATCATACATGACTAATTGTAAGAAGCTTAATCTATCCACAAATAATATCCAAAAAATCGAGAAAGATGCTTTTATAAACTTATGGAATCTTGAAGATCTGATATTAAGTAATAACTCTATAATGGACATTGCTGATATAAATCCTAGTGAATTATTTAACAATACTAAGAATATTAAACGTCTAGACTTATCTAACAATTATTTAACTGATCTTGGTCAAAACGATAGCACTATATTGATCAGTGAATCACTAGAAGTGTTAGACGTTAGTCAATGTCAAATTGTCGCATTGGTTGGAAAAATTGTACTCAGTGGACTCAAAAAACTACAATATTTGAACTTGTCAAACAACCCAATATTAATATTCAATGAACTGTTTTCGGACTCAGTTACTACATTGAACTTACGTGGTTGTCTTATCGGTGATCTCGAAGATAATGCTCTGATAGGATTTACAAGTCTCAAACTAATGGACATTAGCCTAAACGATCAGCTATTTATCGACAATACAATACACTCCAAAACGCTCAGAACGCTTGACATTTCACAGTGTTCAGTACGCATACCGAATCTGGAGGGTATGCTTGATCTTAAAACTGTATTTATGAATACTAATCGAATTAAAAGACTTGCAGCTTATCAATTTGCCAATAATTCACAAATAGTCAATTTGGATCTACACGAAAACCATATCGAAACTGTACGTATCGTTTGCAAACAGTTTTTTAGACTAAAATTTAAAAACATTGTCATATAATGTGACTTAATGTATACTGATATTTAAATTAAATATAATAAACATTTGAAATGTTTATTTCTCGTACCAAAAATATTAAATATTAAAATTTTAAATGACGATATAAGGCATAATACTATTAACATTTGCAAAATTTCAACCATAAATCATATTATAATATTTTTTTAACAAAATATTATTACAATAATAGTCTATTATTTATATTATTATATAATACTTAAGTATGGTACATATTAAAATAATAAACTTCTATAACTTATAAGCAACTCAATAAATACTATTAAAAAAACAACAATATAAACAATTTAACTAGGTAAATTATAATTTAGTAAAAAATATATATTTTTGTTTTAAAAAACAAACCATGTCAGGAAAACTATTGTTAAAAAAATATCCAGTTGAATAAATATGAAATTGCTCAAATTACTGATTAATGTTGATGTCTTGTTTCATGAAGTAAAATAAATTCGTTTTATATTATGTTTATAATATAGTTATTATTTATGGTCCAAAATTTAAAATGTCACTTTGATCGATAGGATCATTCAATTTGAATAAAATCAACTCTTAATGAATGAAAACGAGGTGTCCATTTCCACCAAGGTTGTCAAATAAATGTATTTATGAAAGGTGGTCCTCAAATCATTGTAAATCAAAATCAAACGACATGAAAACAAAGATGACTTATAACGATGACAGTGGCATATCCAATTATGTTTTAATTATAGGTACATGAAACACTAACAATACAATTTGTATTCCTTTTATGATTCAGGTGGACCCATTGGCATTTTACGGCATGAAATCGCTTATGACGTTGGACTTGTCTACAAACTTTATCGTAGAAATCTCTTGGGAATCTATCATGGCTACGTTACCAGTCCTGGAATCGCTGAACCTTTCGTTTAACTTCATCTCTCAGATTGGGCGGCTGAAATCAAACTCTCTCAGACGACTGGACCTCGATCACTGTTGGGTCCATTCGATTCCAAATGGGGCATTCGTTCAACTAGAGAAATTTGGTGAACTTATCTTATCCAATAACCCATTGCAAATGTTATTACCGGGCAGTTTAAATTCATCGCACCTGTGGTTTTTGGATCTTAGCTATTGTCGAATATCGCACCTGATATCGTACGAATTTGTCAACTCACCCAATCTTACCGAAGTAAGGTTAACCGGGAATCGTTTAGTGGCTTTGAAAAATGGCACGTTTAATAAATGCACTAAGCTAAAATACGTTGATTTGGACGACAATCCATGGATGTGTGACTGTTACAGTACTGATTTCTCGTACATGGCTGTACTGGCCAATAGAACTACCAAACGTTCTCCAATTGACAGGTATAACATGTTTTTAAGTAATTTAATTGCAGTGCTTTAAAATAAAACGTAATAAAATAAACTGATATTCTTTTAATAAAAAATTAATACTTATATACTTGCTAAAAACGTTGAAAAAAACCTTAAAAAATAAATGACAATAAAATAATAAACTATAAAAAGGGTTTTTTAATATAAATAATATGCATAATATTATTGTCATTATCATCATTTTTTTATGAAAAATTTTTCTAGCTTGGTTGCATACTCTATAAACTTTAATGTTATTATTATACTACAAATAAATAAAAAAAAATTAAAGGCTACTATTTATATTTATTCAATATTTTCATCACAATGTAAATACTTGATAGACATAATATTTACAAGTGGTAAAATCAAAGAAAAAAATATTCGGGCATATATAATCTATATAAGTCTTGGAAGGAGATATTTTTATATTTGGACAACCGAAGTAACATTTAATTTGTTTTATTCTTAGATATATCATTTTTTTTTTTTTTTATGTACGATAAATATTTAATTATATTTTTCTCAACAAATTCTCGTTAAAATATTTACTGAACCATAAAATTCCAATAATCTATTATCTTAAATAAGCTGAAATGTTATAACTTGTAAGTTATACATTATATCTTCTCGTATGTCTAAAAACTTACATTTTTAATAACGTTTTAGAATAAAATAAAAATAATAATGATAATCCTAAAGTAGCTGTATAATATTATTATTACTCATATTAAGGTTATACTATAGAAGTATAAAATTTAAAAATTTCAGAATTATAGTTATTTTCTTTGAAAAAAAAAATATTTTTTATACGCAAGGAATGTCTTGCAATACCGAGTTGACACCAATCGAATCTTATCATTGGCTGATCATCTTTGCTTCATATATTACGCTTTCTGTTTCTGCTTGCTAAGTTTCCTTATACAACATATAATCTATGGTATCTATCATATTCAATTCAACTGAAAATTGTCACAACTATTACTCTGTAACGTCCTTTTGCGGGTAAATGTATCGAATTGTGAATAGAGGTTGTCTCTGAATTACTCAAGCTAACAAAATTAATCAAATCAATTTGTTGTAATATAAAATGTTTTTATTGAATTATAAATTATGTTGAAAATATACCAAAATATATTTCATAAGTTCACTGTGCAATAAAAATCATTACTGTATCAATCCAACACTAAATAGTCTAGACTTCACAATTTTGTTAAATGTAAGTTTTCTATTTAATATTTTTCTGATGTATTTTAAAATTAAATAACAAAATTTATATCAACCAAATAGTATTTTTAAATTTAAACCAACTTAAACCATAAATTCAATTTTTAAATTTAGCATGATAATTTTATTGATCTAATAATATATAAATATTTAAGGTTAAACTAATAAAAATAATTTTAATTTTATTAATACCATTTCAAAAATAAATACCAAATTTCGTAATTTTAATAATTTGTCATATTTCTTATTTTATTTTTTTCAATAATATAGAATTGGTATAGAAAACTAATACCAAAAAATGAAAAATTATTATTATGATTACTATTAAATAAATAAATAAGACCGAAAAAGCAGGAATTCAAAATATAAGCTTAGTAACTAAAAATAAACATATATCAGATATGATTGATATTAGTAAGTAAAAATTTGAAATCAATAATGGTTAAGAAGTTATATTAAAAATAATTTCGAGAGCTGATAATATGAAAATATTAGGAAAATTATTGCTTCTCGAAGTTTAACATTTTTAAGAGATTTTATGTTAAAAACAAAGTACTTTTCATTTATAAATAATATAAAGAGTTAAAAAAATGTTATGGGACATCCGCCAACCGGAATTCCTATACTATGCAATGTATCATTAGAGACATCCGAAAACAAACATTTTGCCAGGATCACTGGATTTATCGTAACCAACGATTTTCTCTCCTTTTTGTTTCTCGGATCCTTTTGTCTTTTTCTTTGTGGTTACATTTCTTATCCAACATTTATTAAGAAAATTGCTCGTCACAAATAACCTCCTAGATAACTAGATAGCGATAAGGATACGGACGATAAGAATTACGTATAACAGAGAATGTAATTTCCTACATGAGTCCTATAGCAGGTAAAAAAGAAATATATATATATTATTATGCTAGTTCACTATGAGAAAAAATGATATAATACACCATTTCTACAATACAAAATATTAGGATATTAATGATAATAAACATACAATTATATACAAATAATTAAAAATATATAGTCATTTTTAATAATTTAAAAAGTTATTACTTATACATTTTAAATAGTTAAATTATTAAATATTTGCAAAATACTTACTCATTGTTTTAAAACTAAACAATGCCAATGTTTACTGTGTACATCATGTTATATTTTCCGTGATGTAATAACTTAAATGTCTAATTTTCTAGAAAATAACTTTGTAACTTTTTACCTGTTCCTCGTTACTCGTGTACAGGAAATGACCATTTCTCGTGTATGAAATAATATCCAAAATTGCAAAATCCATCCAAACATATCCAAGTTTCTGCTACCTATAAATTACTTGACATGCTCTCCAAGCTCTATAAGGGTGACCGAAGGTGTGCTCCATGTAGTACTACCAGTACAGCTGGGAAATGAGAGGCCTGAGCTCGTCCCGTACAGTTTAGGTAGTGCCTTAAATTTCTGTCTCCGGTAAGCACAAGCCAATCCACCTAACCAACGCTATATATTTCACTATAAATCAGGGAGCAGTTTGCAACCTGGTATTCTCAAACAAAAAATACTATGCTATAATATTTAAAGTTATGCGTATTGAATAATCGTAAAAAATTATTTTAAGAAATTACACGAGCGCATTTATGTTAAAATGTCGTGCATACTCATGACAGGAACGCGTGAGCCATGAGGTACTTACCTAGTGGAAATGTTTTCTTTTTAAAATCAATCTTCACTTTTAATAAGTTAAAAAAAATGGGTTAGGAGGTCTTCAATTTATTTAATACTCGCGGTCCGACCTTCCGAGACTTCTGTTCGCGAGAGCACGATAAAACCGAATCACGAGTCGTGCGAGCTACACATAATATTTTAATAGTTTTACGCGTTTTTCAGGACGCCTAGCTGCCTAACTCCAGACAACGTTACCGGAATGCTGTGGCACGTGGCGTGCGTCAACAGCCCCGTGTACACTCGAGACAACCGGAAGAACTTCTCGATGGCCATCGGCGTCATACTCATACTGTGCGTTTCTGGACTGATGGCCATATTCGTGGCCGTCCACGAGAACATTAAGACCCGGCAGATGATGCGCAGGCGACGGCAACTGGACGATTACGGCAACCCCGACCGGTCCGGTGGAGCGGGCTCGACAAGTCCAGACGAATACTTTGACGAATATGCAGCCGCAGCCGAGTCGGCGCGTAAGATGTCACAGCTTCCGTCGTACGACGAGGCGGTCATGTTGCCCAAGCCACCGCAAGAACCGTGTTGGACCAAGCGACACAGCTGCACGCAGACGGACGAAGCGGAATTGGCGGCCGCCGCTGCGTCACCTTCCGCGGGAGGTGGTGTCTACTGGCTACTGCCACCGCCCAATGGGTTACACGTCACGGAACTTTGACAAGTCTAGCACACTATACCCCCCCCCCCAAAAAAAAAAAAAANCCCCCCCAAAAAAAAAAAAATAAAAACAAAAAAACCTCCCGACTACTTATCGCCCACACGTACATCAGGACTTCGATCACATTTTGAATTTTATATATTTAAAAATAAAGGCGCCTCCTCCCCCAGGTTAGGTTAGGTGTGGCCTCTTGCATTTAACGGAACTTTTTTGCTGATACCCGCCATATAGCGGTAACACAGTGCTTACTCTTGTAAGAATATTCGGTATTCGTTGCCTCCTCACGGATTATCAGGATAAAGTAACACGCAAGTCAAACAAAATGAAATATTGTCAAATACACAAGTTGCGAGAATGACCGAAAACAAATTATCGTTTAATAATAAAATTATATAATATATTATATTTTATTTACTCATAATTTTATAATCTCAATTTATATAAGTAGGTAATTCATGTGAATTTGTATTTATAATAATATATAACTATTGGTTTGAAAAAAAATCAAACATTGTATGAAAAAAAAATAATTAAAAACTATATTATAATAAAAAATTGTAAATTGTAATTTCTGATATGAATATAATTCCTTTTTGCGACAAAATCTCATAATCTCATATTTTGTTTGTCCTGTAGAAGTGGTCTGAGAACTAGTAGCCGTATATATTTTGCGCTTCGTTTGCTTACCTGGGTTAAAAAATCCTACCTCGTTTGCACATTGTAGCTATATAAAATTATTGTATATCAAATGCTCATCAATATTCGGAACAATAGAAGGGTATAAAGAATAATTTTTGGTTGAAAATTCAATGAGTGTCATAAATCATACGTTATTTATTAATATAAACAAACAAATAAAAACAAATTGGATTAATCCAATTGAATTTTAGTTATAATAATTATATAAATGCACATCACACTTTAGTTGTTAATCTGAAATTGCGTTGTGTTATAAATTGTTAACTGATTAACTACACAATATTACTACGGTACTACTGTTTAAAACAGAAATGCCTATTCAATATTTGAAAATTAAATATTACGAGAGAAAATTTAGAGATGTGCAAATTATAAAACAACTCGCACCTTTTTTAGTTCTATTATTAAATGACATTGATACACAAATTATGTATAATATTTTCAACAGCCGATGTGCAAACGATGCATTACAAAAAACTTAAACAATTCACAAAAAATGTCAAAATTAACAACAATTATGCGATAACAACAATTGGCTGATCTGACCAACTTGATTAAATTCTAGGAATATACATATATAGGTATATATTTATATATTATATATGTCTATGAATTAAACCTTGTATATATTGTATTATTTAGTTTCCAGACTACAATACACGATTTTAACATATTTATATAGATTAAACGTTTGGAGCTGAGCAAATCATTACGGTAGTCGTAGTATACCGATAATTTATTGTTAACAACAAATTTACAAATATCAAACTAGAAAAACAAACGAATGGTAAGTGTTTTAACCTATAAAGAAATAATAACATTGATGAACGGTAAATATTTAGTACGCCGCTAGTATACAAATTTCTGATATTAAGTTTCTGGAAAGTATCGCTCTCGAAAATATACATCACAACGTTACAAATGTACCTACCTATATTTACTTTTGATAGTATATCAATATTATACGTAATCGCAATTGACAATCGACAGAGATTATTTTTAATACCCATGACTCATGGGCTCACATGTAATTCAATCAGTGGCGTATATAAGGGGGGGTTTTAGGAGTTCAAACTTCCCCTGAAATGTACATTAGTATGGGCATTGATTTTGATTGTTATAATATTTATCATACATTTTTTTTAACCCCCTCCAAAATTAATTTCTATATACGCCACTGAATTCAATGATTACTTCCAAGAAACAATCGAACCCATAGAGAATGTACTTATCTCGCACGATCGTGATCGTCAAGTATGTATATCATCAAGTTACCACCGTCCGAATGTCGTATTTTTTTGGGTCTTGACAAAACTCAAATACCCACGATCCTCCCCCATTATACGCGTTGAACTTTTACTTGACTCGCATGATAATGTGGAGAGTTTTCTACTCGTGTTCAACGTTCGGCGATCACTGCAAAAGTATCACATAATATTTTTTATGTATAGATACCAAGTCAAAATCATTTTACTCAAAATAATTTATAACATACTTTATAAGATTTCTGTGGAAAATATGTATACCATACATTTAAATTAAAAAAACCGCTGACTGATATTTTATAAATATTATAAGGCTATCCTGTTCGTAGCGAGTTTCTATAATACACATATAATATATAATGTGCACTGCAGTTAATGATGACATTTCCGGATAAATACTATATCGCCGCACAATAAACAGAACACGACCATTGTTGTTTTTGTGTACAATTACGCCGTACAACCGTACCGTGTACTACGTACAAACATTGATTACAAATATCAATATAATATAAAAAATATAGTAGGTATGTAATAAGTAGGACAAAGGATTTTTGGTCTATAAAAATCACTAAATATGCATTTGATTACTTTGAACAATCAAAATATGTATTATAAAAACAAAAACAAGAATATATTTATAATTTTTTTTCTATTTTGAATTAGCTTTATATTTTCTACGTATTACGATTTAAAGTATTAAATTACCAGCAATACGGCATCACATCTTAAGTGATTATCCTTACTATCTACTCAAGCCCGGATTAAGGGGGCCAGAGGGGGCCATGGCGCCGGGCCCACAACGAATATTAAACAATAGTAGGCCCTGTCAAATAGTACGTTTTTTTTTTATTAAATCAGAAATATTTGGATACAGTAATAATAGTACCTATATTTTGTAAATCAAAAAAAACATTTACAGTGGCATATCAAACACGCGGCCCTTACCTCATCTTTTTGGGGGTTATCGATATTAATGGGATAAAAAAATAAAAATTAAATTAACAATAATAAAATTTTGATACTTAAAATGATTCAAATTTAAAATAAAAATTCAATAAGGTGGTGTACCTGATTTTTAAAAATTTGTGCCAGTACGATATGTAGAAACTTTTAAATTCGCATGTAAAATTATTTCTATTTTTAGTAGTACTTACTACTTATCAATGTGCGATTGTGAGCAACTATTTTCATTAATGATCAGTAATTAATCAATAATTACCCGTTAGATCCAGATTAACATACACACGTCTAAATTCAGTATTAAAAGTGACTGTGTAATAATATTTCTCTTGAAATTGAAAAGTTGGTGGGAGAAAAGAGATGTCAAATAACTCAAATATAATCACCTAACTCTTAAATAAGTAAATCGTTTAAATTATTGTGTAAATGTTAGTGTAAATTTTTTTAGAGGTAGGTAGTTGTTTTTTTGTATTTTTTTTTATTTTTTTACCTGCTGTTTTCGTAAACGTAAAGAATAAAATAGAAAAATGTTGTATGAAATATTTTTTTTCGTTAAATTGTTATGTGCGGCCCTCGTTATAAACTATCCAATATATTTGGCTCCCTTGATACTTTGAGTTTGACATGCCTATTGTACACTAATTGTATATAATATACTTGATTAATATAAGATAAAATACAAAGATTTGCAATGATATAAACTTATATCATTATTATTATTATAATACATTAACGTTTCATATAAGCTATACCATACCTATTGCAAATTATTCGGCTGAAAGAGAATTCTCCAAATTAGCTCGTATAAGAAACAAATAGGTATAGAACAAACAGTTCTCAAGAAAATAGTAAATGGTTTTGTGTACTGAGAGTGATGTTTTGGAGGTAATTAATACCTACGATATAATTAGAGTTTGCTTCCCAAAAATCAAGAAAAAATTATTTACACAAATAACATTTGTATTTCTGTATTTAAAAAAAGTAAAAAATAAATTTATAAATATAATTTTTTTTTGTCTGAAATATTTTTATTTTTGGATCTCCAAAATTTTGATTATGGTTATGGGTCTCTAAAATTGTTTGACCTAGGCCCAAAATTATCTTAATCCGGGCTTGTATCTACTTATAAAATTAATTTATGGAAAATTAATCATATATTGTCTTATTGACGATTTGCAAGCACTTCCAGGAAAAACGTATATCCGTCGACTGTTAAAAATTATTCTGAAAGTCGTCAGTCACGTGACAATTTCACCAGGGTTTAACTCATACTCTACAAATCTGTCTAGTTTAGTATAGATTTTTTAATATAAATATACCTTTATATTTAAATAAAATGGTATATCCCTTATTTTGAAAGAAGCGCGATCTCGTGAACTGTTGAGCCGATTTAAATGAAATTTGTTATGATTATTCCTTTCAAAACTACAAAGATTTGTGCGCGTCTTCTGTAACAAATCAATCATGTAAAATTAATGTAATGGCATCAAGCTGTTGGCGTTTAAAAGAATTTTCATTGAGGGGCTGAGCCCCTAAATATATGTATATTAGATAGTAAATTACAAAAAAAAAAATGTTTTCTTCAACAAATATGTTGCAATGAGGAATTCTCAAAATTTTGATATTCTTTATATTGATAGCTATATCAATAATTGACATTCAATTTATTAAATAATGTTGATACTCATATATTAGAAATACATAATTTAAAATTTAGAAAATGTATAATGAAATAAAATTATATAAACTTATTAATGTAAATTTTAAGTCACTTATAAATATACAAACATTATGGTAGAAAGGTGTAAGACTAATTTTTACACAGATGAATAAAGAAAATATACATGTGTTATAGCTGGCTAATTTTAATCACGTAAAATAGAGTCTAACATGGTTGAATGGATATCAATACCTATGGATGGAAGGGGATCTGGACCCATGTACCTCAATATGCCATTGCTTCTGGTGGTCAAAACTTTCAAGTTTAATTTTAACTAATATACTAAACCATCTTGTAATGTCACATATTTTATGTACAACTTTTGGTACTATTTTATTCACCATTTTACGTAGAAATCATATAATAAGTTGAGTATTTTCAAATAATTTACAATTTGTAGGTTATTGAGAAAATAAATTTGCAGATACCTAGACATTATACGTATTTTAATTATTATATTTTATTTTATTATCATTACTTAAAAAAAGGGGTTCGTGGTTATTTCAATGTTTAATACTTTAATGTGCAACTTTTAATAGGTACCCCAGGATTCACAATATGAAGTCATTGCAAGATGTATTACATATATTTTCATTCGTATTTCAACTAGGTAATATTAAATATTAATACCTAAAATACACTTTTTCCTGATCATCAATTATATTAATCATGAGCTATTAATATTGATGTATTCATTAAAATCTGCAATGTTGTACTCATATGATGGTTTACGTAAGATTATTCTGCGTCAAGTGGTGTGTTTTATACTCGGTGGTGAGGGGCCGGACTCGAGTATGACTCTTTCACATAACCATTTATGGTTAATATAATTCTTTTTATTTCAGCAAAGACTAGATTTTTCAAAAAATCAAATGAACTGACAGTGGTAAAAAAATGTTATGAACATGTGTACTTATACAATATTCATAAATTCTAAATAATCGTAAAAACTCTTGTGAAAACGCAATATAACATGATATATTATTTTCCTCCAAGGAACTTTATGCAGTGGAGAATATGGGTGACGTATAGCTATAGTTATTATTATTGTGTATACGTTATCCTTGTCTTATTTATATTGGCTTTGGTATTTACTGGAAAAATTTAAGATGCATTTAATCATACTGGAAATTATGAGAATTAAAAAAATATGCATAATACAAATAAATCGTTTTGTTGGAATTTCGTTACATTGAACTAATAGTAACCCACTCGCGGACGACGTGAAAACAGTTTAATAAATAATCAAATGGTTTAACGCACACAAAAATGTTCTTTAACGGCACGTCTGACTAACGATGAAAGGATGGTTAGGATAATACTCGATCGCAAGTATTATATCACGCATGAAACGTGAACCGTGGTACCTAAATTTAAAAGCACTGAGTAGGTACTTGAATGTTATGACTTGTGAAGATGTTCCTTGATAATAAATTGTTTATGTAAAATTCAAAACTCTCCCCTCGTATATTCACATAACATTATATTATGTATAAAATTATTTTTTACTCTCTACAATAATAAATTTCTATTTATAAATTATACGTGCAAGATATAGCGGGTGTTTGACAAATAAAATAGCACCTGTGAGTAAAAATTATACGAATTCGTTTCTGCAATATTTCGCTAATTAAGTTAAATTCATTTTTCGGATAACCATAATAAGAAACGGACAATTTCATCAAATATTGTATTTATTATTAACTACATCATTGTTGATGAAGCCGGACAAATTCGAAATAAATATAATATGAGGTACAAGTGTACAACGAACGTCTTTCATGTAGTCTGCAGTAAACGATACCTACGCAAATTATCGTACACTCTAACGGCCTCTTTTGGAGACAGCACAAAACGTTTGAAATCGACGTTCAGTATCAAATCAGATGCTGTATGCCAACCAACATTATATTTTGTATTGCATGCACTACCGACTGCTCACGGCGACATCGATTTCTTCGATTTCATTTGAACTCACCACATAGGCGCCGACTGCATAGGTGCTCCCTTTGAAAAGATGGAATCGAGGCTGAGCCTCTATTGAAAAGATTGAGATTTGAGTTAACCAAACCATGTTTACAAAATAATATATCCGAGATTCGGGAACAAAACCTAGGAGGAGACAGTTAAAAATATATACATAAGTAGTCTTCTAGGTACTAATAGTCTCTACTCTTTAACCACATTTTTAAATTATTTTGAAGGGCAAAAGTTAAGGCTAATAAGTAGTATAGGTAAATTCGGCCCCCATTGGAATTGACAAAATCTGGCGCCTATAACTCACCACACCTCATATCGTACGATGCATAAATACTATGATTATAATGTATAAGAGTGCGAAGACTTACAGACTTGAGCACTTGGCCATATCTTAGAACGAGGTGGGAAGGATATTATTAATCCGTATAAAAATGTATGTTTATAGGAAGTACTACTATATAGCATACTCGTACAATGTGTTCATAATATGTTAAAATAATGTTAAATTAAAAAAAAAGAATTTTAATTTTTTTTAATATATTATTTTTAAAGTTTATAATTAACTCATCGTAAGTATTTGTCTATACATAATATCCTATTAAATATAGCTATATTATTATGGTTCATAAATCAATCCATAATGCATTACTTTGTTAATTTCAGCCTTTCTTTTAATTTTATTCAAATACATAAACATAAAATAAAATACTATATAACGATGTGTAATTTTGGGGGAATTTTCGGATTAAATCACTTAATTTATATAAATGTAATTAAAATACATTGAATACTACATTCGATCCGATTTCCTCTTAATTTATATTGTTTGTTAAATCAGACAAGTTTTTATTAATTAGTTCAATTCATGCGCACTCATTTATACAATCAATTTTTTCTTGTTTTCCGAAAACCCTTTGTTCATTATTATTTTTTTATGTCAATCGATATACACGAGTACCTCAACTAATTTATTCGATTTTTTTTGTATTCCTTTATGTTGAACTATAAATACGTATGTGATTACCTACACAACTTTTCAAAGTAAAATAATGTCCAACAGCATTATTTTAAGTCGAGTTAGGGTACTGTTTTAAACATCACATACTTTTTAATTGAAAATTAAAATACTATTAATTACCTACCATTAAAAATCAATGTTGTTCTACTAAAGATTTCAATTGCACTCAAAAACTTGATTGATCACAGAACAAAAACAATAGAAAAATAATCTTCAATTAATTTAATTTATACCATAGATATGTAATTTGTATGATTTGTACTGACGTACTGTAATGTTATTCTACACATTTTAAGGTACTTGTGTGTATAATTGACGTTAACAATTGAGTACAGATTGACACTCAATGCAAAAACTTGTTGTGTAGAGAGATTATATCATTCATGCTAATAATTTTCATTCCATTGTTCTGGTATTTTTTTCAGATGATTTACACAAAACGTCCAACAAACTATGTATAATAGCTGTAATAAATAGTTGACATGAATCATTAATTGGTTTGTGCTTGTACATGATAACCAATTTTAAAACAAAAAAGTGCTATAGGTTAAGGTTACTCGTAAAATGTCAAATATATTATACATTTATCAATAAAAAGATTATTTACAAATTTTATAATCAACGAATTTAAATAAAATAATCATTTTAAATTCTGAGCAAAGTGAATAATGTATTTGATAATTTACACCAGTGTTTTAATATCTGAGTACCTATCCGTTTAAAAGTATTAAAATGTAAATCCTTATCTATTAAAACTATTTATGTGCCACTATCAATCGATTTAAAATCCAGTCTTGTTGTTACTATTTAAAGAGGTAATTTGGAACCAAAATCCAGGTCATTCAAATATTTTTAAAGTAACTGCATATATAAATACTATAAAATTAAAAGATTCATTTGTTCTATTGCACATATTAAAATAAGAGAAGTGAGATAAACCATTTAAAACTATATAAATAAAAATTAATTATTAAAATTAATGGTTATTAGGTATACTTAGTTATTATATACTCAACGTATTTAAAAATGAATTATTTAAATTAAATTAAACAAATTATTTGTTGTTATTTTATAAAAACAAAATATGGCAAATCAAAATAAAATCTTGCTACCTCGTGCCAAATGCCAAAGTCATACAATAGGTTCACTAAACTATTTATAATAATATATTTTCACTCGCCAGGGTCAGAAATTCAAAAAAAACGACAATAAAAAAAAAATCTAAAAATCTATAAATACGTAAACAAGTATATATATATGTATCATATAGAACGACGTCGTATAATATTATAGTACACAAATTCTTATAATATGAAAGTAATCTGTAGATTTTATCAGATCATATACTCATAAGTCATAATCCATACACAGGTATAATTGACATAAAGTCAGAATAGTTAGATTGTGTGTAAATGAGATTGTATGCTACCGACTACAATCAAAACTTTATATCCATGTATGTAAGTAAAATTTGTAAGAATGGTATTATTACCGATCTATACCTAGGCATGCATGATACTTTTTTACACTTTATCAAACTTGACAGGTGATTTTTAATAAATAAACTTGTTATAATTTAATATTTATAAAAGATTAAATAAATAAAAAGATTATAAACTACAGAGTAATTCTTTTATCGAACAATATTCATGATTTCGAAGTGTATTAATGTACTAGAAAAAATTTACTTTATTTCCAATCAAAACAAAACAACATTATTTTTAAAGAGAATTTTAAAAGTTTTTTTTTATTATTATTATTATTTTATTTTTTTTATAACATATATTTTTATTTCATATTTTAAAACAAAATATTTTTTGGAGTATTTCAATGTATAAAAATCGAAATTCAGATAAGTAATCTATAAGTTATAAGTATTTAAAGCTTTGGTGAGAAAAATAATGACTAACAAATAATTTACAAATGTTAAGTTTTTCCGCACCTTATCATTATATGCTTATTGCTCACCTAATATTTAAATACTTTTAAAAATTGGCGTTTTGACTGGAAATTATGTAGGTAAAAAATATTTTTTACATACACCAACAGAATTCAAAATAGTGAGTGTTTTACGATAAAAAAAATCATTATCAGTATTTTATAATTTTAGATAAATATTAAATTATAACATGTTTATTGATTGAAAATCACTTTTTTTGATAGCTATACCAAATTAAAAATATCATGTTTAACTAGATATAGATCGGTGATTATACCATTCTCACACATTCAATGTACATGATATACGCATTACGCATACAAATTTGTGACTATAGTCAGTATAACAAACAAACATATTTCCATTTCTCGTTTCCACACAAACTAACAATTCTGAATTCAAGTCAATAACTGACTATAGGTTATGCTTATGAGTTTATGACCCGATAAAAGTTACAAATTATTTTCACATTTTAAAAATTAATAATATAATATAACATGGTAATAGATTTGTTAGATTTGTTTTATTTATAAAAAAAAAAAAAAAACATTTTTTTTCAACAACATTCATAATATGCTTTGAAATAATTATTATTAGGTATTCAGTATGAATCACCCAGTATAATTTTATAGAGTTCATTCACGTTGGGTTCTATCAATAGATGGCCTCTCTACTCATGTTAATCATATCTCACCTGTAAATTATCATCATATTTACTTATTGTGTTCCATTAGCATAGATTGTTTATTTTCAAAAAAAAAAAGAATTAGAATTGTGAAAAAAAAATGTTCAGAAAACCGTCAAGGTGTTTCCGTGGTATTGTGTGATGGTCACTATTACTTATTAATTAATATGTTATTTGCAGTGTTAAGGTGAACACCAGACTGCACGACCATCATGATTTAATATAATATATAAGCGTGTTCACTACCAGTTTATATTATATACTGGTTAATATAATTTTAATTGTTCGTTTATCATTCAGATAAACGGTACAATAATATAGTTATGACAATTATTTGTATTTGTAAAATACAAAAAAAAATTTAATCTGTATAAAATATGCCTATTACATTATAATTCAGTAATCATTAAATTACACTTAATGATTTTATTGTTTTTTGAAAATATTGTTTTTATAAAAACCAACGCCAAATTATTTAAAATGTAACACATATTACACATAAGAATTAAAAATTTACAACATTATTTACATAATTACAAATTACAAGTTTAATCTAAAAACTAGAAGTGATATAATTCAGTTAGAATAACTTGAATAACACTTATAAAACTGTACTTAAAATTATTATTAAACTACACAGTAATTATTTAGTTTATTTTTAATTAAGAATACTGCAGTTTAAAATATATGATGATTATTTACAAATAATTTATTATACAAATATACGAAAAACATATGATATATTAATATCATATCGTAATATGATGTGTATTAAAATTATATTTAATCTATAAAAATTTGATTTAATGGAATCCTATTAAAGAATTCTTGAGCGATCGAAATAAAAGCAACACTCAAAGCTTTTTCAAAAGCTGGTTGCATATCGTTTAACAGTTCCATCCAATTCTCGTTTAAAAATAAGTTCATATTGTCACCTGCATCATAAAAAGGGTAATCAACAAATAAATTAAAATTTATAAACATATAACATATTGTATAAAATAGAATTGACAAATGGTATTGAATTTTATACGTAAACTACCAATGGTTATAGTACATTTAAAAATAAGTTTATGATCAATTTATTTATACAAATAATTAAATTAATGCACGTCTTTCATTACATTGTACTTATATACCGCGGGTGGGTTTGCATATTCCAAATTGTCAGCATTATTTTTTGGTTCAATCAAAAAGATATCTATCAATTTATTTAAATCATAATTATATAATTTAAAAACTGATTACATCTATTTCTTTTAATTATATACTTCTTTTATATGGTAACCAACATATTTATTAATAGTAACATTTTTAATTTCAATACTTTCGCCGTTCTATGGAAATATAATTTTTTTAAACTATTAGGTATATTTAATGCATTATTATACACTTTTTCGTGATTACACGATCTATCTCAATTGAATATTAAACTAATATTATATATTATATTACTTTAGTACTATATTGAATATAATAAATTAGGTATATTTAACAAATTTACATAATCGTTTATCTTATAAAATGTATACTCACCGAGAATTTTGTCTCCATTAAACAAATTATTCATTATTAAATGCATTTTTGAAGTAGTAAACTTAAAATCTAAACTTTTAACTTCTAAATATGTATTGCCATTTTTAAGTACTGGCTTCATTTTAACAACACTAAACGATTTGTAATTGTCTAAAAATAAAAACAACGTGTTATTAGTTTTATATTTCTTGTAGATTTTCAAAATCCCATAAATAATGATAATACATCAAAATATTTAACAATTTTAAATTACCTAAAGTAAATCTACATGTTCCATTTCCATTAATGGGCAAAATTATTACTCTACCATTTGTTTCATATTGACCTTCTAATATAATTGGTTTTTGGACGACTATAGCAACATTTAGTGTAAAATTCTTCGGATCAAATCTAAAATAATTTATGAATATTAAATTGGTCAAAAAAAAAATGCAATTATATTATTTACGTCAAATCCTTGATAATTGTCGATCTCATGTTTAAAATATCTAGATCTTTAAACTTCAGATTCACACCTCCTATACCCTTATCTATCGTTAATGAACTGATTCTCAGTGGATCCGTCGGAAGTAATCCGAGACTCGGAATACCTAAAAATATAATATATCATACAATTAATACAAAATATTGATTAAAATGTTTTAGATTGGTTTTACCTTTTGACAAATAAGGAGTAGCCCGCTGTAGCTCATTTCTCATACATTCGCTTATAGCCGGATCACTTAATTTACATTGCACAAAACCTTTTGCTAAAAAAAAATTACAATAATACTATGATATAAATTCAAAGAGCACATGTTTGATTAGAAGTTTTTAATAAATATTAAATGATTTCTGAAGAAATTTCACATCATAATCACAATACTATTGTGTCATGGTAAATAATATAAACTACTAAAGCAATATTATAGACATATGTAGCATAATACAATTTTATAAACTTTATTTCAATTTTTTTTTTTTTTTTTAATTCAAGTATTATTTTTTTTTTATTTTTAATAAACTAAAAATAGTTAATTTTGATCATAATTATGTGTATTATTGTTTTCAGTTTAAACTCAAGAATAATCTTTTATATAATAATTGAATATTCAAGTAAAGTTGTTGTAGTTGTATAGAAATAAGTAGCCATAATTAAGTTGTGACCATGTACAATGTACATTGTACCCGTAAGTTATTCAACATTTTTAAATAAAATAAATACATAGAATAAACTTGAAAAGAATTTTTTTTAAATATATTATTTTAACATTATCAGTATATATTACTTTTAATAATTTTAATTTTAAAATATGAAGGCCGCTCTAAGCATATAGTTACTAGTTCCATAATAAAACAAATTTTTATACATATACCTTTACATTTATTGACATAGACATTGAAAAAATAATGTTAGAACCGGTCTAGAGACATCAGTCTAAGTAATAAATGGTTTTCCGGAAGCACAGTCAGAGATTTACTCGTGGAATCATGAGTAGAGCATCAAGGACCAAAAAAAAATCTTAAACTTCCTTAATATATTAAATGATAATTTAAGTAGGTACATTTTTTTAGATTTTTATAGTACAAATCTTCAAATGTTTTACATGTCATAATATTATTTAATTGTTCTAACTAATACATAATGGTTGAAACAATAAAAATGATGAATAATATGTTTAAATATAAATCATATTCTAAAATTTACTTAACAAACGTATAAATTATACTTTTCCAGTCTATTATATGATGCAAAAATTTACAAAATACTTTTTTTGTATATTAAAAAAGTGACTTTTTAAACTTCTAAAAATCAAATATCAAAAATTAATACAATTGTAAAGTTTTATTTATTTATTTATTTATTGTTCTATTGCACATTATTAATTGTGTTATACTTTGCAAGTTCAATATTGGTAATATTGTGGTTCGTGGGATGTATATAAATTTCACAATAAATGAAATTGTAAAATGTTTAATAAACATTTTGTACTATAATTTTGTAGCATGTTAGAAATGTTTTTCAATGTTTTCTATTACTAATTTTGTATAAATAGACATACTAATATAAAAAAAATGTTAAACAATTCGTCTTAGTAAATTATTTGCTTTTTTCCAATATCAATGGTATAAAAAAAAGGTTAGTCATATAAATATTAATGATTACAAAGTTAATAACAATATTATTCAGCATCTTAAAATCAGCACAATCCAAACTACAACTAGACGATGTTGATATAATATGCAAGTTTATACTTTAAAAAATATTAACATCAACCAATACTTAAAAACGAATAAGAATTAAAAAATAATAAAATAATCCAATGAAATTGACATAAATTATACATTGGAAGTAAAAATTTAAAAAATTTAAATTTTACTTTTTAATTTTTTGTTTTGTTTTGTTTTGTTTTGTTTTGTAGGATACTTATAATAAAAGTAATTTTACGTCTTGAATGTTTTATTTATGAATTTAATTATAATATTCCTAATTTATACGTGTCTGCTCTTTTAATCTTGTATGAATAATACACGTTTTAAAATTTGAACATTTCGATTTTAGTAATTACATTATGAAAAATCTTAAAATTAAAAAATTAATCATTGGTGATATCTAAAAATCTATTTATATGTTAATATTATTTATTGATTATTTTTCACTTACCCAATTTTGTTGAAGGGGCAGCGTGTATGGTTCCAACAAAAATATACGTAAGACAACAAACAAACTTTACGATAAAAGAAGCCATATTAGTCATTTTGTATAATTTTTATGTGCAAGATTACAAAATTGATTTATTGAAACTGAATCCTATTGTATTTTAGGAATCCGTTTTTATAGGTAATCTTGTGTAGTTTCAACTGAAAGACATTAGCCAGACGATTAAAGAAAAAGATAATTCCATTCACCTCTATAACCCTCACAGCTAACATAGCCTTCAATCCCTACTGTAATTCTGTTTACTGAATATGAATGTGTTACAAAAAATATTAGTCAAAAAACTAGTATAGCAAGATGTTAGTACATTTTTAGTACAATCAAATAAATGATAATAATATGATAAATACCATTAATTATTTTGAACACACCTACTTATTACTAGTATACTTATTCAATAGCTATCTATATATATATATAATATAATGTGCATTATTAATATACTTTTTTTATCTTTTTAACTTTGATTATCCTATAAAACTCCGCATTCCAATATATTATTACCTATATAAGTATTCTAGTTTTTTTATATAGAAATACATATGCTTATCAACACTTAATACATTAAAATATATACTAAATATAAATAAATAAAAATATTGTATTCATATTTTTTATTATTAATAAAAATGGGCATAAGTCTTAATCCGTTCAAAATGAATAATTATATTTTGATAGTTCTACAAATTATTTTAGAAAGTGACGTTTTATTGAGTAAAGTTATTTTTTTTTATTTTTAACTAACTTACTTAACTAAATAATGGCATTATGTACCTACATATTATTTACTCTAAGATTTGACACTTGAAATGAAAAACTATAGTCTATACTATTTATGAGGAAACAGAATTTTTTTATAAAACATGTCATATAATAAACTAATTTTTCTGCAAAATCCGATTGTTGAAAACCTATTAGTCTTAATAAAATATCTAGTATACCCAGTTCTCACAAAAAATTATAATTAATGACAGTGTTGTATTTTCAAATTTTTTTTTTTTTTAGGGGGGGGTGTCACAGTTTATACATAATTAAATAATTAATATGAACTATGATACCTATATACCTATTTCCTTTATCTCACATTATATTTAACGGTAACTTGGAAACCGTCGCCGTCGTCAGAATACACAGAATTCCAATTTCTATACTTGTTACTTAACTATATACTGCAAGAATAATAGGAATATGTATCGATTTTTTTCCTCTAGGGGGGACCAGTACCCCATGACTCCCCCCATAAATACACTGATTTGTTGACATAACTATAATGTAACATGTCTCTTATCCTTGTATAATTTCCTCTAATTTATATAATATATGTGTATATATAATTATATTTCATTGCACTGTAGTAAGTATACCTTTAATTGTTTATTTTTATAGGTACATTTATAAATATAATAATTAATAATTTTTCAGTTTAAAATTTAGAAAAAAAAATTAGGTACCATGATAACAAAATATTTCGATTTAATTATTAAATACCTAATTCATTTCCTTAAAATAAATATGTAGATAAATTTACCTTTTAGTTATAAGTAAATTCATTGTATAAACTATAAATTTAATAAATATATTTAGATAACTAAAATAATGGAGTATGCATAAAATAAAACTTAAAACAATATTATTTATTTGTTTGATTAACTGTATTGTAAATAATTAAATTTAAACCTGTAGTGGTAACATTACATATAATTACATAATATCTCTAAAATACATTTTAATATTTATTTATATCAATCAATCGCTCATTATATTGATTATAAATTATACAATTAATAATATACCCGTTTTACCAAAATAATATCCATAAAACGTTTATGTTTATCAATAATTGTTAACTGTAAAAATATATTTACCATAATGAATAATAAAAAAACCTACTTGCTAAAAAATCTAAATTTAAGGTAAAAATATTTGATCTAACGGAATACGGTTAAAAAATTGTTGACCAATTTCTTTGAAGGCAGTACCAAAAACATCTTCAATAGCCGGCTTCAATTCAATTAAAAGTTCACGCCAATTCTCGTTTAAGAATACGTTCATGTTATCTCCTGAAATATATCAAAATATTATATTAACGCGTTTAAATATTAAGTTTTAAAATTTTAAATTGATGATTATATTGACTATTGTAGAGAGTAAACTCTTTATTCCACGACAAAACGACATCTATATAATGTGTTTTTAGGTATTATATATAAAAAATATTCTACTGCTGGTTTAGAATAAAAAAGATCTCTTGTATTATTTTGAAATTTTCCAGGAAAGTGATTTTAAAATAAAACATGCAACATTTGTTAAGATTTTTAAAAATTAATTTTAATTTATAATTTAAATATTAATTATTAAGTTATATACAAAAGTACTTAATCTAAGAAAATAAACGTCATAAAACAAAGAAATCTGTTGAAAATTCCTTAAACATATTATGTACAATAAAGTGATCTAAAGTTTTAGAAACATTTTGTAGAAAAAATAGTAAGTTGAAATTAGAAAGACTAAACAACAACTTAACTACCTAACCTATTTGTTTTTTATAAGTTAAAAAATAATAAATAAAAGTATCTAATATAATTATATAAATTAACATAAAGAATTTAGAGGAATATTATTATAACAAACTATCTATAAGATAAATATAAGTATAAATATTTCTGTATTCTTTTTTTATCCCAAAAAATATTCAAAATATTATTTTAAAATGTGTTGTCTATGATTTACTGTATAAAATATATAGTTTCAAGCATAATCGAAAAATACTTAATAATTTTACAATTATTATTTTTCTGAATTAAAAACAGATTATTGAAAAAATACATAAATCCCAGATTACAGCAGGTCATTTCCTACTTATCTCTTCAATAAATTAATGATTGTGTTTCTTCATTTTAGTGTAAGTTAGTAAATTTACAAGCTTAATTATAATTCAAATAATTAAAATGCATTTTGTTTTATAAAATTGCAAGAATTAATCCTAAACAAAATATTTTACAGGTAATTTAATTTTCCAAATATCAAATAACACAAATACCTATTAAGCTATAACTAACTGCTGTTTATTATTTTTAGCTTCTAAGTATTTCAATTTATAACATTAAGTGATAATATCCCTTATTTTTATGCACTTATTTCTTATTGTACGAATAAGTTAATATTGTACTTTATAAAATCACTATGTTTACATTAAATACCATGTATCTAATACTGTTGTGTTTAAATTAATAAAATTTGTAAAATATGGTAATATGACAAAACATCCCAAATAAATTCTGACAACTTGACCTTGAAAAATCTAATAACTATAGTTAACGCAACTCATAAATTACCTAAAGCTTTATCTCCGTTAAACAAATTATCAAATTTTAAATTTAATTTTGAAGCTGTGAATGTCCATGATATGTTTACAATTTCCAAATGCTTGTTTCCATTCTTTAATACTGATTTCAATTTAATATTACCAATTAGATTTGAAACATCTATAAAAGTAATAAATACAAAGTAAAATATAATCTATTTCATAATATTGATTATAATATTACCTATATTAATTTTACATCTGCCTTTTCCTACAATTGGAAGAATTAATACTTTTCCAGATATTTCATAATCTCCATCCATAACTATAGGTTTTAAGGGATGTAACTCAATATCCACATTATTACTTTCTGGATTAAAACTGCAATAGATAAATATAATTACAATTTCTAAAACACAATTTTAGTAATAAAAATACTCACTGAATTTTATCTATAACAATGGATTTGAGGTTACTAATATCCAAATTTTTAAAATCCAATTTAATGCTAACTGGCCCTGAGCCTTGATCAATTAGCAATTTATCGATTCGTAGTGGATCCATTTTAAGAATTCCCAAACTTGGAACACCTAAATTATAAGTCATATTACAGTGATTAATTATATAAGTATGTACCTATTATACCTAAAAAATAATGAAAAATATAGATTAGTACTACAGTAGTTTTACGCATTCCCTCACATCATCACCTGAAACCGTTTGTATTTTTAAATCAATAATTACATTTAAAATTCTTAATTTATCAACAAATTGTAAATAGTTTAATTTCTTTAAAGTATCTTATAAGCATCGTGAAAATTACGTTTAGAGATTTACTAAGCATCGACATAATTTACATAATATTGACCTCTGTTCCCAGGGTATTAAAAATACAAAAATTATTTAATATGCAATGCATATAACAGTGCTTCATCACATGTTTAAAGCATTTTTTTATTTTCAATGCGCTTAAAGAGTCTATTTTAGTGAATAAATAATGTATATATTACTGTAAAACCAATATATTGTAATCATAATTTCACTTAGAATCAAAAAAAAATAAAGGTATGTTCAATCATTAAATTGTATTTATATTTTACCTTTTGCCAAATGAGGAATAGCACTTTGAGCTCCTGTCATTAGACATGTATCAAAATTAGGATCACTTCGTTTGCATTGGATAAAACCTTTAGCTGTAATAATAAATATTAACATTTTAATTATTTATATGAAATAAAGGGAAATCTTAAAGTATTAAAATGTAAGTACGTTTCATCCGTAATAATCTGAGTTAAAAAAATTCTAATCAAAATTAGCATTCATCATACATAATAAATTCATATAGTGTATAAACATATTGTACTGAAAATAATGTTCAATCAAAATTCCAGTCGACAATGACAAAAGAATATCTATATTCAATAGTTTTGATGGTCAGAATTAGTGAATGTCAGTTAAATACATGGTCAATAATATGAAAACATAAAAATAATGTGTATAAGTATTATGTTTGAAAGAAAATCTCATCGGCGTCTAGTCTATGATAAAATCATAAATGATTTATTCAATTAGACTTATACGTAAACAATTTAGCTACAATATTTTAAAATAATGAAAAATGTATCGAATTAATAATTTAAATAGCAACTTTTAAATAATTTAACATGAATCCAAAATTGGCTTTTTTAAAAAGAATTATTTTTAAAATACAAAAAAAAAAAATTGTCATCAATTATATATATTTTAAAAGTCACAGTAAGCCAAATAATTGTTTATTTTTTCTCAACTTAAAATTTAAAAACATGTTCCAACATTAATACAATTATTATATAATTTGAATTGTAAGTATACCATTAGCATATTCCAATCAAAATATGTTGGCCAATTGCCAGACAGAATGGAAAAATAATAACGAAATTAATTTTATAATTTATAATAATTTGTTTAAATTTGACTGTTGAAATAATTTTATATATGGAATATTATGGATACAAAGTATAATTTAAAATGTATCTATGTTATACATTCTATTAAATTGAAACATTTTTAGCAAAAAATATTTTTATAATATCTATACTGTTATTATAATATATAAATTCCAGTATAGGTAATAATAAATAATTTAATTCAACACATTTATTAAGGGGGAAAATTCGAATAGGATAACTAAAGAAATTTATCTTTAACTATTATCAAAATACACATTTTTACATGTTAGCATAATATTATAAAGATATTCTCACACAAAATAAATATTTTACAAATACCTGATGTTTTAGAGATTAAAAATATATAAATTTAAAAAAAAAAAATGTTTTCACTTTCTTAACACAATATACGTATATGCCTTTATAAAAAGAATTGTAACCTTTATTATCAACAAGTAACATCAATTTTATTATAATCATAAAACGCATCTACAACGTCGGAAATATTATTGCTTATAGTAAATTAAAATTATTAATCCACAAACTAATTAAATATTTTTTATTATTTTTAAATACATATTTGATTTAAAATCTATACAATGCATAATAAGTAAATCCGAATATGTAAATTGTATACAATCATACTAAATTATTATAAAAATAAAAATAAAAATTGCTAAATACATTATAAAGTAAATTTGTAAATTGTCTAGGCTATTAAGTCTAACTAAAACTGTAATATGTACTATGTACATAAATCTTAATAACTAATAAGTACATAATATTATATTAACGAATTTTGATGTCTGTTTACTTTTGTATCGTGTTAGACATATAATTAATATAAATGTTATACGTACGTAATTTTGTTGACGGAGCTGCATTTATACACACGATGACAACGTACACAAGACCGCAAACAATTTTCAAAATATTAGCAGTCATATTGTACGATTTTTATCGGATAAATTTAATTCAACTACCGTCAACCTCGACAAACTTCTAACTCTACACAGACCTGACTATGATCGCATGGTTTTAAAACGTCGTGAGCGTTGTTCGTATTTAATTATACGACTCGACTCTAACAGAAAATCGTCTCCCTTCTTTTTTTATCTTAGTTAACATTAAGTATATATTAGTGAATAAGTATAAGAATAACTAAATTTACAAACTCGTTTGGCTGGTATGTAGGAGTTTCACAGTAGGTAAATAATATTTTTTTTAAATGGTAAATTGTAGTATAATGTTAAAAGAATCATAATTAAATAACTTCTAAATATAAGGTATACATTTATAAGTATTTTAATTATGTTGATGGTTAAATACTGAACTAAAATAATTAATATGATTTAACATTCATACAATTTTTATTTAAATCTTAAAGTTTCAAAGAAAAGAGCAGATAATTAAAAACATATTATACGTATTTTTTTAAACTGTTTGTACCTTAGGTATAAATAATTACAATATTTAAAACTTTAAAACATTAATAATTTAATAGTTTAATAATTTAAAACAATAATTTAGATTTTGATCGCCAATAATGCAAAACATTTGTGTTCAACAACGGAATCATATAATACCAATATTTTAAGTTGCGTATTAAAAGACCTCTGCTGTAAATGATAGACAATTTCACGTAGCTCATTTTATGTTATTAATTTAGTAGATAATTTTAGGTCTGAAATTTGTGCAACAATACCTTTATAAAAATCAGCTTAATAATTGTAATTAATCATTGAAACAAAATTATGTTTGTTTTTAAAAAAAAATAATAATCTAAAAATGTTTGACTATGAATATACGAGGTACACTTTAAAATAATTATAAACTGATAATTTAGTTTAAATTACTAAGTGTGTATTGTTGAATGATATACATAAATAATTAGTACCAAATTATTTATAAAAATATCTTTCATTATAACGAATAAAAAGAAAAAATTACAATACTTTTCTTCAACTCACGCTAAAAATATTATTTTTATAGATACAATAATACTATGTATTTGTATTTATTAATTATTCCTCAATTGTAATTGATTAATTTTAATATTTTCCACGAAACAAATAATACAGAATTATAATAGAATATATTTGAAAATAATAATAGCATTTATAATTTATCCAGACTTATAATATATCATACATAATTCATAAAGAATTAAAATATAATGTCATTCATAAATATTAGATAAAAATCTTTACTTAAACATTCATTAAACGTTTAATGTTAAAAAAAATTTCTGTAACATAAGTTTACTAAAAAAATGATCTGGAAAATTGTAAAAACGTATGTTTAATATTTTATAAATTAAATTTTTTTACAATGAATAGCTTACTTATATATAATGTTTATATAGGTAATTAATATTCAGTTAAACCCGATAATTCACTCTGTTATTATACTTATTATTTACTAACAAGATGTATCAAGTGAATCTCATCATTGAATAGGTGTGAAATGATACATTTCTGCATACAAAAAACGATAGTTATATTTAAACAATCATTCTTAAATAAAATTGTAGTGACACAATCTTTATCATTAAAGCTATACTCAAATATATTTACGGTACAAAATTATAAACTGTAAATATTCAATAAATGCTCTAAATATAAAATAAATCCTATATAATATATTCTTAAATGTATAAGATTTACGATATTATAACTCACTGGTAAATTTAAATAAAACGGATGATACGTATAATAGTATTCATATTGAGATAACGTACATTTTACTGATCTGTGTTCTCCGTGTATTATTATTTATATAAAATGCAATACTTATTCGATTCAATTATAATGGATATGTATTAGGTAAGTAAAGATACCTGCATTATTAATGTTTGTCGTCAGTCTTAAATATATATGGCATATGTTTTTAATTTTAAACACATTCCAAGACAGTGTAATTAATTTAATAACATAAATGTATGTTTGTATATTAGATACATACAAATTAGAGTATAAGAAAATATATTTATACGATATACCTTTTATGCCTTTTATACCTTTATATTAAGGTACTCTTATAATTGTTATAAAAACAAGAATCGAACTATTTTTGTTAGTATTGCTCACCTACCTGCTGTAACTAATTTCTCACATTCCATACCTAAGGCAAAACCGCCAAAATTAACGATTAATCTAATATTAAGATGGGCAATTAAAGATATATTTTCATTTGGGGGAATATCCAAAATGTTTTACAAAACAAACAATAATTTCCAAGGTCGTGACTAATGTTGGAATTATAATATTTTCGTATAATTATGGGTTTTATTAGAGACAACTGAACATCCCTAAAAATTCAATCCTCGTGGTCTACACACAAATCATAATTTATTATAATTTATATAATATCATACTAGACACTCATAAAACTGGTTTTTAGTTTTCTGGTATTAATTTTATTTCTTACTTATTAACGAGCAACGGTTCAAAATTGTAACGAAAGTCTTTGTTTATTTACTTTATCATGAAAGTACTTTGTTTACTTCTTCAACTTTAAATAGATAAAAACTATACCTGATTCAATATCAATAAACATATTGTATAAAAATAAAAATAAAAATAATGAAACAAAAAGTAGGAGTTGAGCACTCATCTAGCTTTGCTGTAATATACGTGCAGATTACGATATGCATCGTGAATTCATGAATATATATTTTTAATTAATTATAAATAATCAAATTCGAAAAACGATTCCAAAAAGAATTCATAAATTTTAATGAAAGATATTGTTTGTAACATATAGGTATCTTAAATGTTGGCGGCCGGGAGGAAGTAATGCGAAAGCGGTTCCCTCCCGGTCGTCGATTAAACCCGGAAAAAAAAAAGGTATCTTAAATGTAAGCTGCTAATAAATTTAGTTGATAGTAAAGAATTTATTAATGATAATAGACCTTGTATTAGATACACTACGTCAATTTACAACACTCATTATTGAGCTGTTAGTCATGTTGGTAGATAATTAATAGATCTTTATAAAAAAATAACCATAAATGTCTATGTATACATGTTTATAATATTAGATGTTGATAAAAAAAAGGAAATAGACCCTAGCTACTATTTTTCTAATATTTTTTAACTAACTTTAAGAATTTAAAATACATATAATAAAGTCAATCTATTTACTTGTATGATCAAGATCATTAATTCGTTTCATAAATGCATCCATGTCCCGCGTAATATATTAATGCGTTATAATATGCATTATTGTTCGTTAATTATGCAAATAATTTATAACTTGATTATTATGTAATACAAAGAAAAAAAATTTCTGTAACTTACTCATATCTAAGACAAAAAAAATAATTAATTTCCGTGCAAAATTAATCGTCAATAAAATAAATGTAATAAAAGTAGGTACTTTTATAAGTTTCATCAATATGTTTCTGATCTAGAACCAACTACAGCATTATGAAAATAGTTTTTTACATAACTGCTGAGTAACATAAACTCGAATCTAATATAGTCCATTTTTCTATCAATTAATTATTGACTAGGTAAAAGCAATAATCTAAATTATAATATAATTTACAATTTACAAATTATATTACACGCAAGAACCACAATTATTATGGGCTGTAGTTAATTTGCACCAAAAATGACCCAAAATATTTACAATATGTGTAATTTGCACTAAAATAAAGATATGTAATTTGCACCATCCACAGGTAGTAAGAAATAGAAATTGTAATTTGCACCAAAATTAAAATCGATTATTTTTCAATAGTACCTATTAAAAATAAACAAGTTTTTATATCCTAGTATAAATTTAGCTTAGTTTAATTTATAAAATAGCTGAGCTTATGCACATATAAGTTCAATCTGGACAGTCGTGCTCACTGGTTGTGTCTACTTCTTATCTACTATATATTACTAAAAATTATTACGCACACTATGGATTCTACCTCATTAGATGATATT
>VUJU01000977.1:20604-72920 GCA_009835225.1 Aphis craccivora | reverse complement strand
ATATGTATTTAGTAGATTTATTAAATATATTTATTGAAATTTCTTTTATTTTAGGATGATATTGTGTGTGCCACAAAAGTTACCTTACCATCCAACTTAAGTTGTGATAATGCCTTGTCTTTAAGTACAGGTAAAGAAAATAATTTGACAAATCCCAACTATTAGTGTTATTTCTTTAAAAAAATTGTTAATATAAATTATATTTATTTTTAAATTTATTAGAATGGTGTAATGTCATTGATAAGGCTGATCACTTTGCTGAAATAGCAAGAAATAAGATTACCGGGGTGGTAGTTGGAGGAGGAGCTGGCTCCCTCTGCCATTCCCGACAATCATCACCATCGTTTGTATTGCATTTGCCCACCATCCCCCTAAATTGGTCTGTGATATCCAGCTCAACTTTTAGATTTACTAGAGATCCTCCGTCCCATCAGCAAACACAGGTAAATTATTGAGTTCTTCATATTTCATCTGAGTTTACAGTTTAATACTAATATTATTTCATTAATGAATTTATTACTGATTTTAAATAATTGGGATTTAAAGTAACTACCTATAGTATTATTATTATTGCAAAAAAAGCTAATAAGTATAAAAATAAATTGATGATATATTTTATTGCCTGTTATAGGATTTGTATGGTACGATGGTAACTGCCAGTGACGTTGATAGTTCTACAAGGGGGGGAACTGGAAAACGAACTTTGCTGGCTTGCTACTCTGGTGCTCACATTAAAGATGTTACTACTACTATTAGTTTTAGGGTTAAGTCTAATTGTTCAACAAGTGATAATGACAGTGATGATCAAAGCGCAATGTACAAAACCATTCCATTTAATAAACTTTATGTTGATCCGATCGCACAGTACAAACGAAATTGGGGTATTTCCACTGTATGTCGTTTATTAGGAGGTGGTGAAACAACTCTGGCATCTGGTAACGGTACAGCTACAGCTGGTTGGGGAAATCCCGGCACTACACCAGTACCCGCATCTGTCACTGGTACTTCAAACTGGAATACAAGTCCACTTGTTGATGGTCAATCTCCACCAAACGCTGTTTCTAATGGCCCTTGGCAACAAAGCCCTCAGTCCTCTAGTACCAGCTCAAATAATACTAGTCAAACATCTAATATAGGTATTTTGGAATATTATTTTTATTAAGTATATTTTTTAAGTAATATTAATAATGTAATATTGTAATTAATAGGTAATAAAGGACAAAGTTCAAACTCTGGATCATCAAGTAGCGGCAATGGTACTATATCTACATCACAGGCCACTAATCAACAAAATACTACATCATGGGCTCAGGCAGCTGGAAAAAATCTACCTGCCTCGTCAGTACCTCAAGTTACTGGTAATTCATCTACAACAACTACTACAACTAGCACTACTTCTGGTGCAGTTTCTAATCCTCAATCTAGTAACTCACCTCCAACTAATGGTGGGAATGGAGCTACTAACTCTTCTACTAAACAACAATTGGAACAAATAAATACAATGCGAGAAGCTTTATATGCTCAAGATGGGTGGGGTGGCCAACACGTTAATCAAGATAGTCAGTGGGATGTTCCGCATAGTCCAGAACCTAATACTAAGGATGGACCATTAACAGGATTAACTGGTGGACCCGGATGGAGCAAGGTCAATAATGGTACAGACTTGTGGGAAGCAACTTTACGAAATGGTGGACAACCTCCTATACAAGTAATTTATTTTAATTTTAGTTAAAAGCAAATACCTTAACATAAGCAAAATTATTTTTATTATTATTTATAGATTCCAGTACAAAATGCATCTAAAACCCCTTGGGGACATACTCCAGCATCCAATATTGGTGGTACTTGGGGTGAAGATGATGATGTTAGTAGTGTAAGTGGAGCAGAAGCAAATACCGGTAACTGGGGCATAAATCCAACTACTACTATGAATAATCAGTGGGGTCAAGGACAACCTCCTCCACAAGGACCTGGTGGTCCAATGTGGGGAGGGCCTCCTAAGAAAGACATTGGACCTGAAGGTCAATCCTGGAATTCTGGCAATGCTGCATGGAATGATCTCAATCGGCCACCAGGATCTATTGATCAGGGTCCTCATCGTCGAGATATTCTACCGAATGGAATTGTTGATCATAGGTAATTTTGTATGCAAATATTTTAGTTAAGATAACTTAAATTAGAACTTAGATACTATTTAATTATATATTTGTATTTATTTGTTATCAGCAGAGGAATTGGTAGTGATGCTCGTGGCGGTATAAGTGGTCGTTTAAATGGTACTTTGTCTGGTGGTGGTGCTGGTATGGAACCTATGTGGGGTGGACCTCCACCACATCACATGCAACATCATGTTCAACCTCCATCTGTTGGACCACCACCTTCAGTTATAGCTACACCAGGTGCAAAACTTGGACAAGGACCTGTGCCAGGTAATTTATCGTTGTTTAAAATATTTTATTTAATAATTATTAGTAACTGGAGTTAAAGGGTTTAAATTTAAAAGTATAATAATAAGTATTAGTTGTTCGTGTAAATCAAATTTTTAATTAATAAAAATCTAAAAAGGAAAAAAATGATTGAATTTTAATGCTTTGTAATTAAAACTAATTTATCTGTTTGGTACACTACTTCAAATTTTCAATTTATGTTTTATATTATAGGTTTGTATGAATTAATAAGAATAACACTAATCTATATTATACTAAAGGCTGCTAATTTGAATTAATTTATGCCCAAATATTATTTCATATTAGTTATTAATATTATTTATATTATTTGAATGTTATGTTCTATTAATCTGTATGGAATTCATTTTAAAATTCAGTTTTAAATTTGTAGTATGTTATAACTTTTATATATTACTACCAAGTATATTTGGATTATTTCAAAAAATCAAATTAGTTAAAAGATGTTGGTCTTTGTGTCAGTTATATTTTTTCTTTTTTAATAATAATAGAATAAATAAGTTTCTTAAATTATTATTTTTTTCATCTATTCTTTTTTTTTTATCTATCAAAATATTGACAAAAGATTTTTAATTATTAGTTTTTTAATTTTAATTATGAATTTGTTAATAAAAACATATTTAGTTAATATATTTTAAACTCTAGCGGTTCATTTAAAATATAATTTTGATTTGTATGATTTTGATTTGTATAGATTTGAGCCTTGGCATAGTTCTTTAATAATTATTCATTAGATTTTGATACATACATAAAAGCAAAATCATTTTAGTATCTTATCTTAATTTTTATAAGTTAGGTTGGCATATTATGCAAGTTACAGCTAAAATTAAATAAATATAATCCTATTTATTAATTAAAACAATTATTCTATCAATTTTATAGAAATTTTGTAAAAACTATTTCTTGACTATCATCAAATATAAAATGTTTTAAATTTTAATGTATTAAAAATAATTTCCATCTAGCTAGTAATATTTATATATATAAAAAAAAAGTAGATTATACATATGAACTATTTATTATAATTAAATCTATATGTTGTAAACTTAAGATGTATTAGCTTTGTACATGTTTATCTATAAATATGTATATTATTTATTATTAATTATATTGACTATTGTTGATGCATGATTTACCAACAGTAATTGTAAAATAATTATAAATCTTCAAGCCTAACCTTAAGTACACATTCTGGTTTCTATGTATTTTAGTTAAGAGGGTTTTAGATTGTATATAAATAATTAAAATTCACATTTTGATCTTTACATAATTATCTAGCAAACTTATTTTTTGTTATAAACTAATACATTTATAGCTCAATTTAAAAAAATTGTATTATTTGTCTATCAAATTAATGAAGGTGGTGGTTAAGTTAATTAATTTTATTATGAGAATATTTTAGGTATTATATAATGACTGTTTTATTATACAAGTAATTAAATTGAAAATATTTGTTAATAAATTATGTGTGATTAAAAAAAGCATGTTTTAAGATGTTAACTTGGTCAAGTGCAAGATCTTTTTCTTGATTTTTTTTTTTTTTTTTTAGTACAATATAATATTAAAATTACATTTCATTTAAATTATTTCATTAAATAAAATATTTTGTTTTAAAAATTATTTCAATTCGTGTGTTAATAATACTATTTATTTATTTTTATTCATGAAAATGGTATTAATTCTAAAATGAGATTGTAATTTCTCAATTATTTTTATTTTTATTAATTTATTATTTGTATGAGTAATTATAATTTTTTATGTATAAAATAGAGCAAAACAACCTATTAACTAGTTAATAATTATTTTTTAAAAGCTTAATTAGCTCAAATTTTTATTTAATGCTTTACTATTGTCACTGGTGGATAACTAATTTTAATAATTATCATAGTCATGGTTGTAAATAGATTCTTTATGAATTGAAGCAAAAAGTTCTTTATGCTGTTTTCAGTAATTAATCAGTGGTCAGGTCCACCACCACCCAAAGATTTAAATCCTATGAATAACAACAACAAAGGAAATGGATGGGAAGAACCATCACCCACAGATCACAGGCGCAATTTATTAAATTATGATGATGGCACATCTTTATGGGGAAATACTCAAACTAGGCCCAATGTGCCTGGCGGTAAGACAACCAAACCTATTAGTGTTTAGTTTAATATATTATAGTCTATTTTATTTGTTTTTAATGTTAAGGTTAGTTCCCTTAATTTTGTAGTATTGAGAATAGTTACATAGTTATATGTTTACATGTGCAAAAAAAAAAAAACAAGGTTTGAAGATTTATTTGTATAAACTATAAAGCACAATATATTATTTATTAACTATTCCGATTAAAATATTCCTATCTTTTCTATCTTGTTTTTCTTTTGTAATTTCATATTTATATTTTTATTATATATTTTCATACAAATAGTAAATACTAAATTGTATAAGTTTAATGAAAACTATTTTTTTATATATATATAATTTAAATCACACAAATGTATTAAAAATCTAAGAATTATTATACCTATATTATTATAAATTGGAAATATTTGTGGTTAATAACACACCGAGTAGAGAATATAAAAATTAATATATTTCTTTTTTTTATATATATATTTTTTAATCTTGAATTCATTAAATTTTGTTTTATTTCAAAATGATCAAGTTTGTTAATAATAATTTATTTTTAGGTGGTTTATTGAGCACTCAACACAATATGAGTAAACATTGGGGTAAAGCTGATATGGCTGCTGCAGTGGCTGCTGCTGCTGGCAGGAATAATAATGGTTCTGGTAATATGGGTAACCAATGCCCTCCAGGTGTTCCACCAAATAGGGCAGGTATGCCACCTAGTAAAATGGTCGATCAACAACAATTATGGCCTGGAAATCCAAGGTAAATAAAAAAAATATATTTTTTTGATTATAATATTACTTGACAACTTGTTTAACTTATTTAATATTAATTATTTTTAGAAATGGTACATGGGGTGATGTTGGTGGCGGAAGTCAACATGATTTGAATGTTGCTGGTCCTTGGGGTGAAGATAAAATGGGATTAAGTGGAAATGCAGGTGGTCCTTGGCCCAATTCTGAATGGGGACCGGGTCCTAAATCTAAAAATTCATGGGGTGATTGTGGTAACAATGATATGGATCAAAGTTCTTGGGGACAGAAGAATATTGTATGTGCCTATGGTATTCATAAGTTTTAGTTCATAAACACATTTTAATGTCTTATTTTTTAGGGACAAAAGAATCAAAATAAAGATTATATATGGCAAAGTAAATCATACAGAATTCTTGCCGAGATGGGAGTCAAGGTATGTATTTCTAACTAAATAGTGTTTCTAATAAGTTTATTAATATCTGTTCTCAATAATATTTTTAACAAATAAAAATAAATTTCAGAAAGAGGATGTTGAAGCAGTTACACGTTCTTATAATATTAGTATGGAAGAAGCATTAGAGTTTTTAATGTCTACTAGAGGTCCGGGTGGAGGAGGTTTAGATTCATGGAATACACATAGTGGTCGTGGCCAACACCCAGATGATCAAAATCCATTTGATCGATCTAATATTAATCAACAACGATTCAACTCACAACAACTACCTTTTGCTGTGCCATCTGTAAGTTCAATTAGAATTTGAATATTTGAATATTAATTCTTCACTTGATAAATTTTTATTTAAAGATTGGAAATAATTCTAACCAACAACAAGCCATGCTTCAGAAAATACTTGCCCAACAGCAGCCACCTGCACAACAAAATACAATGCAACAACAATATTCCCAGGTATAGATAATATTTTAATATAGTAGTTATGCTATATGTGTACACATTGTAATTGACAATTTTAATTCAAATATTTTTTTACTATTTTACATTTAGGGTGGTGGTTCAAGGCAAATGCAAAATCAACCTACTGCACAGCAATTACGAATGCTAGTGCAACAAATTCAAATGGCTGTGCAAGCTGGATATTTAAATCACCAAATACTAAATCAGCCATTGGCACCACAGACATTAATTATGCTTAATCAGTTACTGCAACAGATCAAAATTTTGCAACAAAATGTTCAAATACAAGCAGCCGTTGCTAATAATCCCAAATCTGGCCCTGCCATGGTGACGGCTGCAATTGCCATCAATAAAGCCCGGCAACAAATAGCATCACTACAAGTAATATTTGATTAATATCTCATTGAATTACTGATATTAATTAAAATCATATAATTATAGAATCAAATTGCTAACAATCAAGCCATGCATATGAAAGCACAAGCCCATCAAAATCAGTCCAACTTTTCTGGTTTATCTGGTTTAATGGGTGGGCAGGTTGGTGATTTCTTTAAAAATGATCCTTTAACACTTTTGCAATCTGGGTTTTCCGATTTAGCAATGAATAAAGATTCTCAAATAGTAAGAATACTTTTTATTATTTTTCCAATAATTTTTTTTATCTTTATTAACTGGTCTCGTTTAATATTACTTATTAGAGTGGACAAGGATTCCAAACAAGTCAACAATCAAGGTTAAACCAGTGGAAGTTGCCGAACTTAGATAAAGATGATTTAGGAATGGGCAATGATTTCAGCAGAGCACCTGGAGCCAATTCTAAATCTACTCCTGGAAATACTTCTCCTACATTTAATTCATTACTCAGCCAAGGAGATGGGTAAATTTGATTAAATTTTTGTAAATTTTGTATAATATGCTATCTGATAAATTTATAATAAGTTATTTTAAATGTGTTGAAATAAGTCATCTGAATTTCAAAATTTCCCAAAAAATGTTTTAAAAGTAACATTTTTATTTTTCAGAAAAATCTTGATTAGTGATAGTAAACATTATTAATTTCAACTAAACAATTTTATTATATTATCTTAAAATTTGCTCTTGAAACATATTTAATGTATGTATTGTTTGCATTCATAATAAATCTAGATTTGTACCTTATATGTTTAATAAATAAGTATTTAGCCACTCTTTTTTGTTTCATTTACCAAATAATTTTAGTACTTGGACTAATGTTGGTGCTCGTTCTGATAGTGGATGGCCAGATAATGCTGAAGACAATAAAGATATTTGGCCAAACAATGGATCAAATTCTCAGTCTAATTCTGCCTCATCTGCATTTGCTACTGATCTTGTACCAGAATTTGAACCAGGAAAACCGTGGAAGGTGATTATTATTATAATATTTTACATTTTTTATTGAAATAAACTACTGTCAAAGTGTTACTGTTTTTTGTAGAATTAATTAGTTTTATTTATATGGGAGACACCACAACTGGATTTAGTATTTCCATTATAGCTGTGATTAACATAGGGTATTTATTGACTTGTTCAAGATACTTGAAATGTTTACCATATGTTTAAATACTCATTTTACACTAATGATCAAATTTTCAAAATATTTCAACTGCTATTTTTTTGCTTTTCTTTTTTTTTTTTTTAAAATGTTAATAACAAATTATTTGATGGGTTGAAATACTTATAAATTTAATATAAAGGGTCCACAAGTTGCTAATTTCTCAATCATAAAATATCAAAGATCAATAGTAATAATATTTATTATATAATACAAAGTTTATAAAAATATTTTTTCATCGCACTTAGTTACATTAGTAAGGACAGATAAGGTTAGGTTTTTAGTTTTAATATTATTATTGGATTAAACAAAATATTTGTTTTGATAAGCTTGAGTTTATTAAAATAAAATAATTTAAAAATGAGATAAGCAAATGAAATTTAAAATCAAATTTTATTTTAATAGTAATCACTATTTAAAATAATAAAAAAAAAAATGGGGAAGCTTCTGTGTATGTAAAGAAAAATTGTCTAATTTGCAAGTTCTTGTGATTTAAATGTATTTCAATACTTTTTAATTGGAGTATAAAAATCTTATAAGGAACTATGTATAAAAGTTCAAGCTTTTCTACTAAACTGTAATATAAAACTACTATAAATAGCACACTATATGAATCGCAAATTATTTTAAAAATGTTCATTACATGTATTTTGTTTGTTAGTTTTTTTAAATTTAAATTTTATATGATTAGGGTAATCAAATGAAAAATATTGAAGATGATCCTACTATCACACCTGGCTCAGTAGTGCGTAGTCCACTATCATTAGCAGCCACAATCAAAGACTCAAACAATTCAGACTTGTTCAACAGTGGTGGAAAGACTTCACCAACTAATTCTCAATCAACAGTTGATATGCCATTAACACCTTTGTCTCTATCATCTTCAACTTGGAGTTTTAATCCGCCTCCTTCATCTACTCAATCATCATTTACTAGGTAAGCAAACATGTATATTTATACTTTAATGAATTAAAACTAATTTTTTTTATATAGTCCTCTAGGAAAAGTGAATGGACCAAAAAACAATTGGGCTGATAATAATCCTGGAAATGATCTTTGGGGTGGTGTTTTAGGATCTAGTGGTAAGTCTCGTGGACCACCACCTGGACTGACTGGAGGTTCTACCAAAGCAGGGAATGCACCTAATAATGGTTGGCCCCGATGGCCTTCTAATAATACCTCATCGTGGCAATCATCATCTAATAATGTAGCTAGTACATGGCTATTGCTAAGAAACTTGACACAACAAGTAATTACAATAATTAATAATTAACCTTTGTTTTATAAGAATAGTTAAGTTATAGTTGGGTTTATAGTCTTATAGTCCAAGTTTCATGTAAAATTTAAGTGTATGATTATACATTTTATTTTTAAAATAGATCATTTGTACACAAGTTGCGTTTAAAAAATATTGATAATTTGCTGTATCTGTCCAATTAGAGAATTTTTTGGAGGGGTTTGGACGGTTTGGTTACTTGTCTTTAAATTATCTTAATACTGGTTCTCATATCAAATGATCAGTTCCTTGTCAGTTGTCAAATAACTTTCATGTATTTGAATTAGAAGATGTTTTGTGTTTTGAAAAAATTGATCAGTGAAATTGCATATAATTTTAAGTTAAAAATAGAATAAAGTACAAAAATGTTTTAGAAATGCTTCATGTCACATTTGGTGAGACTAATATGAGTTAAACAAGAGTTAACTAGTGGTATAAGCATTTTTAATATGGTAAAAAAATAAAAATAAAAATGACAAGTTCGGTCTAATTCTAATGTGACAGTGTTGCTTACTATTTTCTTTGGTTTTAAAGGTGTAGTACTATAAAGTAACTATGAAATATGAACTCCTGCAACTTGGTCAATAGGCATTTAAGAGTACTACCTTGAAGTTCAATGCTGTTATTATCCCGTAATTTTTAGAACTCCAATAAAATTTACTTGTTGAAATGTCGACCCTTGTAGTTGAATACTTGAATAAATACATTTCCCATTATTATTTTTAATGTTTATATTTATTTAATAGATTGATGGATCAACATTAAAAACTCTTTGCATTCAACATGGACCATTGTTGAATTTCCATATGTACCTAAATCATGGAATAGCATTAGCCAAATATTCAACCAGAGAAGAAGCTAGCAAGGTAAGTGATTTTAAATGTTATTGATTATATGAATATGAGTATATAATATATATATGTTTAAGTTAATTAGTTCACCAAAATTTTAGTTTTAGATATAATTAATAATTTGAAAATAAAATTGATCTCATAATTGATGATTCTGGGTAGAAATTGTTTGGTATTATGATGTATGACCTTAATATTGATTGGATTTTCCATTAACATTTTGAAATAATTGAAATTTATTAAAAAAATATATATACATTTATTGTGCTCAGAGACTGATTAAAATTAGTTTAAAATGATTTTATATAAAATAAAAACAGAATAATATATATTATTATTAAAGTACAAAAATTGTTTCATGGTTTTAATTAATAAGTATAAGTTAAGTAAGTGAAAAATATTTTAACATTTTTATGTTATTAAATTCTGGATGAAAAAGTTTTTTAGTGTGTAAATAAAATTAGTAATTACTCGTTGTTAATAGAAATTAAAGAACTTTTATTTATATATTATTGATATCTCAATTTTACTAGCAAAATATCTATACAAACATTTTTGGGGGCCTGATTTTTTTATTAGGCTCAAGGAGCATTGAACAATTGTGTACTTGGCAATACAACAATATTTGCTGAATCACCTACAGATGCTGAAGTACAAATGCTACTTACACATCTGAGTGGTGGTGGGGGCAACACAAGTGGCAACAATTCTGCTCAACAACAACAACAGCAGCAACAACAACAACCCAACTGGAATAATGGCCGGAATGGAAATATCGGCAACTCTCAGGGCCAACAGGGTTCAGATACTTGGGCCAATAATCAACTGTGGGGTGGCAACAACTCTGGACCTCCTGGTAATACTTCCTCTCTTTGGGGGGCTGGAGCTGACCAAATTGATCCACACCGCACCACTCCATCATCTTTAAATTCTTTTATGCCTGGCGATCTTTTAGGTAGTGAAACAATGTAAAGATAAATTCTTGTGTATATATATATATATATATATATATATAGACACATAGGTATATATATATATTTATACTTACAGTCCTGACTTTTAACCAAGTCCAAATATAACGTCATTTTTATAATAAGGTCTTAGAACACCATGAACACTTAATCGACTTATTTATTAAGCTTAAAACAAATCGAGCCAAGTTTATATTTTAGATAATATTATATAATTTTATTCTGCTTGCCATTCGACTCTGGGTAATCGTTTTGGCAGCACACCTATAATTTTTTAAGACTTGAATGTTTTTATTTTATTAATTTATAATGTGAGTTCTTCTTTTTATTTTTAATTGTATACTACCAAAGTAAATAAGGATTAAAAATTAATTTTAATATTTTAGTAGTTTTGTGACTTTAGAAATTAAGACGGTTACGGGGTGTTTTTAATTTATGAATGAGGTTTTTAGTGATTAATTTTATCATGTTCACCAGCTACAATATTATATAAATTTCTTCCTATGTTTTTTTTTTTTTATTATTAAAAAAGGAATTAAAAATTATGATTATAAATTGTTTTAGGATAGTGTTAAACTTATAGGTCTAAAAATATTATGTATATTATATATATATAAATATATATATATATATATATATTTAAAGTAAAAGATGAAAAAAAAAGCAAAAAGATTATTGTCCATGTTGTTATTATTGTTGTGTTTTAAATTAGATGGTTAAGTACAAAAATATCTTCCCTATAAATATAAAAAAAAAAATGATAATAATGTATATGCGCATGTGTTTGTATATGGGCCTTCATGTATTTGAATAGATTGTTACTAGTACAAAAACAGTATTTCGTGTTAAAGACTTAAGCGATGACCAACCATAAAAAAATTGTTGCCTAATTTTTTTTTTTTTTTTTTAGATTTTAATTTCTTAGATTATTTAATGTTAGAAAATTATACAATTTTACCTTTTAGCATTTAATGAATTGTTGGGCATATCTTTATTTCAAATTTATTAATAATGAGTAAAAATGAGAAATAAAAAAATTGATAGACACAATATTCAGTTTAAATCAAATTTGGGGGAAATAGCTTTCTTTTTCTTTTTTGTGACTGCTTAAATATAAATTAAGACTGATTATTTTAAAAAAAATATTCATATACACACATACACATACACATACACATACGCATACTAAATGTTGAAATACATTTTCGGTGATCATTTGTAATTTTGATTTTGTTTTAGCAATGTGTTTAAGTCAGTTTATTCTAAATTCAAATTATGAAGACTTGAAATATAATTTATTGGAAAATAAAATTGTAAAAAATATATATATATTTATGTTATACATACAATATTCCAATAAATAATGTTTTTTTCATGCACAATAACATGATCTCTAAATACAATCAATTTTGTTGCAATACAATATAAAATTTGTTAAAATGTTCATTTAGCAATATTTTTTAAAAATAATTGATTTAAAACATTTTATGTTGCAGAACAAAAAAAAAAAAAAATGTCAATTAGTTCTTTAAAATTTCCCTCCCCATCCCCTTTGGAAAATCACCAGTAAAATTAGTTTAGCCGTAGATCTCAATATCTGTTGGTTTATTTTATTAAATAGTTTTTTTTTTTAAGTATTATAAAGTATTGTGGGGTAAATGTCTTTTTGGAGAAGTGACTTCCCAAAAGTACCATTTTTAAAACACGTATGTTGATAATTTTAAGACGATCTAAAACCAATACGCTTCATGTGATAAATAAAATTGTTAAAAGATGCTTATCCTTATACTGTGATCTATGAATATAAATTTTTTTATTATTATTTTTATTTTTATTATTATTATTATTATTATTATTATTTAAATACAATATAAATTAATTTTCTTTCCGACTGACAAATTTCATCACCAGTTAAAAAATTTTTGTTCTGTACTTCCATATATATATTTTTTTTTCAAACGTGCCATTAAACTACAAATAAATTATTTTTACTTAATTTTTTTTGTCTTAAAAAAAAATTTCTAAAAGTTGTTACACAATTTATTTGATCTCCTTTTTAGTGTTCTATTATCTTACACTTTTCTGTATTCTTATTTTGTTGGCACATCAATAATATATACATATAAATTATTATAAATTAATGTTCCAAAAAATAAAAACAAAAAAACTAAAAAAAAAAAATACATGAAAACGGACAGTGATACTCTCCCAATTATTATTAAATTTAAGATTGATTGTGTTCAGAAGGCAAGTAGATATGTCTTCCATAGTTTTTAAATTTAAATTTAATTTTAATAAATAAGAATCATTAATTGTTTTTTTTTTTTTTGTGGGGGAAGGGTGGTGTGCTGCACTCTGCACTAGAATTAAGTTTTAGATAATTTTTAAACACACGAAAAACATCCGTAGATAAATTGTCTTTGCCAAGTAAAACCAAAAAGTAATATTAACTATCCATGTTTATTTTGTTATTATTATTATTTTTATTATTATTATCATTATTATTATTATTATTATTATTATTATTATTATGATTATATATATATATATTTTTTTTTGCTAAAAATTAAAACTTAAACTAAATAACCAAAATTGAAAGAAAAAAATGTAAAAAAATTAATGTGTGGTTAATTTTTAGTCAATAGTTTTTTAAGCTAAATAACATTATTTTTAAGATAATTTGTCACATGTGTTAACTATATATAAATCGTCCTTCTATTTTATAGACTATTTATAATTGATAATTATTATAAAAAAGTTATTTTACATAATGGAATCTTTTTCTAAGATTAGTTGTAAGTTAAGGGTTTGTATGAGAGTCGGGGTTGTGTCAGGGGTATGTAGTGATGATATAATTATAATTTTGTGCTTTTGTCAGGGAGCATTGTGATCTTGTATTACCATGAAAAGTCATAGTCAAATAATTATTAATGCATTATACTAATATATATATATATATGTGTATATGTATGTACATATAAATATATGTATATTAATATTTCACTGCTCACTTAATTTTGTGATATTAATAAAAAAAAAAAAACAAAAAAAAAACAATTCACATAAAAAAATAATATAAGAATAATTTAACACTCCTGGCATTTTTTTGTTTGTCTAAACTATTAAGCAATAATCACTTTTATTAAGCGATATGTGTGTATGGCCTATGTGTAACAAATACTATAAACTTATAATGAATTGCGACAACTTATTAAATCCCTACTTGTCCCTAATCCCAGTTATCTAATCATTTATATGAGTTAGAAAAACTATTTTTCTCACAATTGAATGCATTATACACCTTTACATATTGAAATGTCGTCCCCATATGTGATTTTAACTTAAACATTCGTTTTGATTTTGATTGTATATTCGGGTATTATATTTCCTACTGAATTAGTCTGACCCGTAATCATTCGCATACTCTTAGCCATTTTTGAGTGCATTCCTAAACATTATAGTCCTTTTTAAGCAATACTCATTTTGTCCATTTGTTTTCTTTAGTTTTTATTTTTATATAATATATATATATATATTATATTTATGTGTGTGTATATATATATATATATGTATTATATAGATACATAATTTGATGTTATTGATTATTCTTTAGTTTATTTACAAAGTTCCTCATGGGTGATTACCTCAGTAGAATTTAAAAATTATAATTTAAACATTTTAATTCAATTCAAATTGACCATGTGTGTGTCATGTGCATTTTATTGTATTTTTGAAAACGACACATAAAAAGAGAATACATATTTAAAAGATATAACATTTTTCATAATCAAAAAAAAAATAATAATAATAAATTAAATTAAATATGTAAAATTAACAATTTTCTTAAAAAAAAAAATAAGAAGGGGGTTTTTATTGTGTTTCATATTTTAAGTTCTATCTTTTTGTGTTAACTTTTCATTACCTATATTTATTCATCATTTTACCTATTTGTTATGTCGAATTCATATCGAAACACAGATTTGTGATTAAAAAGTGCCACGATGTTCAATTAGTTAAATATTTAAAAAATAAAACTAATAATAAAGTTAAAATAAAAAAAAACCTTTAATATTTATGAAAAAGTTAATTTTAAGTAAAGCGTTATTTTATTTTTAATGTGATCCTTAAAATCGCAGAGCCTATTGATGGATAATGATGTTTTTTATGAGACTGATAATGAATATTGAGAGTGTCTCTCGTGCCCATGCGACTAGAAATGTGTGTCTCTAGGCTCGTAGAAAGTACAGTGCGGTTTTTTTTAATCTATAAACAATTAATAATTATGTAAACGATTAAAGGGTTATTGTGTATAGGTATATAATTCGATATGTGTTTATGCGTATGCTATTTGGCCCCCAAATCATTTAGTGTGTTTTTCCAAACATCTAAATAATTATAAATTAGGGATTAGACTTTGTTGCGTAATTTTGAGCTTGCAATTTTTTCTCTTTATTTTAGATGACCGGGGGGCTGGGTATTAGTATTCTCAAAATATATAAACTCATACTAGTTCATAGTTGTATTTGTAACCATGTGATTGATATCATTAATAAAAATTGTAAACTTTAAGTGTAGTGTACTGTTTATTTTTGTTTATTATTATTATTATAATTATTATTATTGGTTTTTTTCTCGGAAAATTGGTGAATTAAATTTATTATATTGTATGCACAACGTAAATAATGTTGATCGGGTGTGTAATGTGTTCAACTAAAATACTTACGTTATAATGTTGTGTACGCTTTGAACAACACACTATTAACCACTGCCCCCTACCGCTGGTTACCGGTATATTCTGCTTATATTCTAGCACTATATTATATAGTGTGTACTTATTCATGTTAAAATATTTTGTTGAAATATATAAGATATGTTACCAAATTAACCAAGTGATTTCTTTACCAATATCTATTATTTTTCATGTTTTCGTTAAATGTTTCATATGTAATAATATATTGCAAATTGTATTTCCTATTTAAGTACTGTTTTATTTAATCACGTCGTTTGTAGTAAGAATTGTAGCGAGCGTTCAAATTATTATAGAGGGTCTGCGAAGGTGTACGATAATTTTAATACCACGATCCCGGTAATAATAATATGTTCTCATGAACCAGCAGTCATTACAAGCAAAGAAAAGACTAAACAATATTAAGTATTTGATATAATAGATATTCTTAGATATTATTAAAAAAAATTAATTTGTTTATATATAAAATATCTAAACTAGTCCAGTTCTCTTTAACCTTACTTAACCAACAGACAATCATAGTGTTTGTTGATAGTTTGACAATAATAAGAACATTTTAATAAATTATTTAAAAAAAAAAAAAATACTCGTTTACTTTTTTACTGACCGTATTGCATATAGGGGTTTAACATATCTGTTATATTATTATTATTATAAATCCAATAAATATGTTATCCGCTTCCCTTGTGTTTTATTTGTCAGTAACTATAATTTGTTCTCAATGTGATTTTGCCGGTTAGACTGAAAAAAATTTTTATTTTATCGTTGGGTTTTGTACGAAACAATAATATTATGTATGTGTGCGCGTGTGTGATTTCTACAATTTGTGAAAAGAAAAAGATAATATTTTCAAATTTAAATCTCATATCTTATAAATCATTATTTTTTTTTTTAATATAATTATTTCGAGATGTTTCCATTATATATATTATAATGAATTGCACATTTTTACATTCAAAGGGAACTGAATTTTCGTCTTATTTTTGCTCAAAAGTAATAGGTCTCTGCGCACTATGATTTCCATTTTAGTGATTTTTGCAAGTCTGTTATTAATCTTTAATTTGCTGCGGATACGGTTTACCAAAAAATAAATAATAATAATATAAATAATGATAAACAGGGTTAATGTTATACCAATTTTTAAAATTTTCTTCTCGCTTTATTCGCCGTATTATTATTATAAAAAAGAAAGGTTTCATATTTTTTTTTCGTGAGTATTGATGTTGGCAAAACGAATAAATAAAACTGATGTAAAATAAAGGTGTATATACCTATTTATATATATCTATATATATATATAAAAGCTCAATCCGCACAAAGGTATATATTTCTGGTACAACACCAAATGTGAATAATAATAATAATAATAATTAAATAACAATAAATATAAAAACAACCATTGTGATATCCAATATACTATAACATTGTATCGATATTAATATCAATATCGTAATTTACATATTATATTCATATGAATTATATATCTTCGTGTAATATGGCGATGTTCCGTTTTCCCTGCCAGTCATTTTTAACACGATTTTTTTTGTTTTTCATGGTGTGTAATTATATTATGTGGTATATAAAATGGATCTCGTGAATATTTCTTTGTGATATCAATACGCGTGCAAACGATGCTTACGTACCGTATATTTAGATGTAGGTATTTTTGAGAACCGATACCTAGCGTTGATGATTTATATATATACCAAATCTAAGTGCTATTATTGTTTTGTATAGACATTATATTCGCTCCCCAGCCGCCATCAACCCAATCTGTCTTCCTTAAAACGTGTATCTACATATTATAAATACATATTATATATATATGTACGTTTCGAACCTCTCAGACGTATACAAATAAACTATGTGCCTTACCACAAATGTTTATTAATTAAATATTTTATATGCCTACCTATCCTGCTCTCTAAAAATTATTTTCATTTATAGAATTTAATTCAATATAATAAGTATTAAGTGTATAATATAATAAATATTATACCCGTATAACACAATGTAATTGTATCTAGTTCCCTGTCCGAGAAACATCTTTTTATATACTATTTATATGGTATTTGATGCGTATGTTTATGTATATTTATGAAAAGGACCAAAAACTTAAATCTTTGGGTTTCGACGTGTTTAAAAGTATTTTGTTTGTTTTATTGTTTTTGCCAACGCCGATTTTCATAAGAAAAAATAATATTTACAAAAAAAAAAAAAAAAAAAATTAGTCGATTTATTTTAAATTTTCGTGTGTGCCGCTAGTTTTATTTTACACAATATTTTTAATAACTCTAGTCATGCCTAGTGGTAAATATATATCATATTTTATTATTATATTATTATACTTGGGAGAAAAAAACATCGTTGAACTATGTTTGTATATTTTATTTTATTTTTTAATCATAAATAAATTATAATGTATTATAAAAATGAGTTAAGAGTATATTATTATTATGCATATATATTTATGTATAGATAATATATCTAAATTGGTCACAGAACATACTTAGAAATTAATAATAAAATGGAAATGTTTTAACTTTAAAATCGTATTAATTTATAAATATATACCTAAACGGTGATGGAAACTTTTGACCATTATATATTATTATTTAATAGTTTATATTTCTGCTTTGAAAAATAAACTAAGATACCGCCTGAAATCTTGGACGTCTTTTTTAATTATTATCATTATTATATATACATAATAATTTTAAAAAAAACGAGTATCGGAGACTTAAATTTAACGAAATCTCAATGTTCACTGCTAACATTATGAAATGGATTTGCCTTATATCGTATGTTTTATAAGAAAAATACATATTTTATGGCATTTGACCCATTTTTAAAAAAAAAAAATTTTGTTTTTTTAAGTGACTAAGTGGCCTTTTAGTGGTATTTTTATTTTTATTTTTTGTTTTATTTAAGATGAGTCGTATATATATTATATATAATATATATATATATATGTATTTAATTATTATAAATTTTAAATGTATTACCATGTAATTGAGTGATAATAATTGCAATTTTTTTAACCAACTAATAATTTTTGTACCTGGCTGTTAATGATTTCTGATCGAATTTTCACTTAAATATCTTATGGGCGCGATATAGCCCTATAAAAATGACGTACACATTGTTTTCCTTTCTATTTGTGGTTTTAAAATTACCTATGCAATTATTATGTAATGGTTTTTATCTATTAGCTAAGACCAAAATTTGAATGGAAACATACATTTACGTATAAATATATAAATATATTTATATATATATATATATATATTAAAACTTAATTATTAATAATGTTTAAGAATTATATTTAATGATTAAAAAATATTATATATTTAATATACTATTGAGATATTAATTTTAGTAGCTGTTGTAAGTGCAATATAGGTATATTGCTTTCTCTCTTGGTTATAATAAAATGATATTATCTTAGCGAATATTATTAACCCATTTTGATTGTTTTGTAATTATTCGTAATTCAATAAAGGTTGTAATTAATTGTCTGTGCATTTTTTTATTTATCGTTTCTCTAATTTATGTATATTATTATACTTGTACCAACAATACTTGAGACTTGTAACAACTCATTATAAGTTGGTATATACATATATATTATATGAACTAAGTTCGTATAATTTATCCAGCTACCTCGTCTACCTTTCAAATCCAAAATACAGTATCTTGACATTAAATGTTGGTTATATACATTGTTTTTAAATATTTTATTTTGTGTTACTACTCAATAGTCCAAATAATATGCAGATATATTGTACCTGTTATTCCTATCAGAAACAGAAATTATAGTATTGTTTAATTTACATTGATCTAAAATTTTAACTTTTAATGTTTTTGAAGAAACTGTCGATCCTAACCGTAATTATTCACAATTTAAATTTCGCAATATATATTTTATATTATTTATATTTATTTTATTATTGGATGTAGAATATTTTGAACATTTTTAATTTAACAAATTAGTCTGACTAAAACTTAAAGCATTACCGATTTTATCATTAATATTTTTAGTATCACAATAATATGTTAGAATAAAAAAAAAGATGCTCTACTGTGATCATTCCACAAATAATAAAAATAAAACAAATCTTTCTAACATGATGTATAAGCGAAATACGTTTTCTTTTTAATTCAAGTTTTTAATTGGACTCGTGATTCTGATTAATATATTTACTGAATAATTATATTAACACAGGATTTGTTATTTATTAATATTGTACGACTGTACGAGAACATATTCAAAAACTATTTCTGAAGAACAATTATTATTATAGGTACCTTTTAAAATAACTGTTTAATTCATTTGGACAAGATTTTTTGTAAGTACCATTCTATTTGTATATTAACATATTTTTGGTGTTTTAAATCCTTTTTCAAGTCGACAAAATTATAATTACTGAGAATGTTATAGACTAAACTATATACAAAGTGAGTAGACGATATATATTATTACCTAACTTATGTGACAGAGATTATACATTTTCTCAATGGCAATACTTTTCTTTGAAGGCAAATTGTGTAACTATGTATTATTATACATAATATATAAGTAATAACTAATAAGTACTATAATAATAATTAATAACAGACTTTATTATTATAGACTTTCGGTGACTCGACATTCGAACCTTGATAACTCGAATAAATAAAATTCCCCTTAAAATAACAATAACATTTAATGTTTAAATAATCTTGTAAACTCGAAAATTAACTAAACAAGATTTCGATGCAGGCACGTATTCAAAAAAAATTTACAATAATCAATATTTATTGATGAATGATGACATAAATAAGCTATACAACTATTAATTTTCGGGGGGGGGGGTGAACCCCAACCCCCCCTGTATACGTGCTTGTTTCAATGTCTCGAATTTTCTTATATAAATCCAGAACTAAATAGATACATGTAGCCATGAACATACAATAAGATAAATGTAACAACTATGTTATACTCCATAGATATTAAACTAATGGATGCGGCATAACACAAAAATGTGTAAGCTAACATAATTCATACCAAGGTGGATTTGAAATCCACCTTGGCCGTATCCATATATTTAATATCAATGGTTATACTCATAGACCTTATAATAAAGTCTATGGTTATACTATGTATAACACGATATCGTCTCCTCGTCTCCAATATATTGTACAATGATAAAGAAACCGAAGACCCGCAAATAGAACATTAGAATCTTAGTAAAAAAAGCGACACACTTGCTTTAGAAAAACAACGTAAATATGTTGTGAGTTGTGACCAATGAAGGTATGGGAAATTTATTTAAACCACTCGATTATTTAGAAAATAGAATAAAGAACAACGTTTAAATAAAAAATAAACAATAACCTTTTCACCAATTCTATAAAAATAATATGTAGGTAGGTATATTTATTTATTTTATTTACATTAAATACTGCTAAATTAATTTACTTAAAAAAAAAAAAAAAATAACTCGAAATTGTTAAAACTTAGTAAAAACTAAAAGCTATTTAGAATAAGTAGTAAGTACACTGTATTAATGATGATAGTTTAGGAAATTACTTCCTACATTTCCTTTGGAATGCTTAAAATGTCTTGAATTGTAAACTAACAACTTAATACTTAAATGTAGGTATCGTTAATTACAACATTCTTGGTTTAATTGTTATAATTAAAGTGTAAACATAACTTAGGAATTTTGTAAATAATAGTCGCACGAATTATTAATAAATGTGCACTTGACATTTTCACTGAATATTTATATTTTTATTTTCTTGACATGAAATAATGTGTATCTTTTTGAGCTATTTAAAGATATTTGGAAATTTTTTTTTCGATTTATTTTTTAAATAAATAAAGTCAATTAACATTTAACACATTAAAATACAGTATGTGCATGACTATTGCACATTTTGCGTTGTTGATATAAATTTGATTAGGTATGTTAAAATATTTTACTTATTTTACAGTATTATATACCTATATAAAAAAATAGTATGCCTAATTAGTTTACATCCATTTGCTTTATTATACTTTGAATGAATGTAAGCTCACTATTAGTTTTCTCTCTGACCAGTGACCTCGTCATTGAATAATACTTAAAGCTCCACGTGCAATATATCAAATTTGTGTTCAGCAAAATTAAAGTTGTATGCTTGTATTAACTTTAATATTAGAGTGAACTATAACCTTTCAACAAACTTGAAGTTTAGAACATTGGGTATATTTATATGTTTATCCTTTTATAATATTTCAATTTTTATGCAATCTATGAGTGCCCATATTATATACCTACAATATCATAATTTAAAAACGCTCATTATATATAGACATATTGTCGTAGGTAATCTATATTTCACAAATGATACTTTAAGCTTATTTAAGTTGAATAATTACACGCTAATTAGTAAAGTTGATTCTATTGAACGCAAGCAACTATCACTATAAACTACATAATAAAACAAAATTAGTTATAATATTTTATTTCAACGTGGCTTTTTCTTTTTTGTTTATGGTGTTTAGTTAATGTAAACATCTTTCCATCATAATATCTAATGAATATTAAAATACAATCCATAATATATTATTTTAATATTGCCTACTGATTTCTGTCTTCATACATTTCGATGTCATAAAAAAAATGACATCTCGTTTAGGACTATTTAAAACCTACATATTTGATTAATAACAGACATTAGAAATATCGGTACTTTGTTTTCGTTTATCGTTCTCTTTGACCTTTTTTTTTGCCATGTTTTTAAGAATCGTAGCATCATTTAGTTAAGAAATTGATGTTAGCATGATGTTAAATAGCTAGTCAATAACCTCCCTAAAAATTTAACTATTTATTCAGTGGCGAAGCTAGACAATTTTTCTTGGGTAGGCCCGATATTTTGATGGAATAAGGATTATCAATTAATATTTTTATTAAATAAAAAACATGATATAAAACATTCATTTTTGGAGAAAAGTGGGTAGGCCCGAACCTACCAGGCCTACCTGCTGGCTACGCCACTGTATTTATTAGGTAAATAATTTTCATATTTGGTAGCTCCAGAGATAAGCACGTTTAGATAAAAAACATACAAACTTTTCAGTTTTATTATTATATTCAATATTGTATTTGTGTAGTATAACGTATAACTCTGTACTCAGTATTAGTATGAAATGTAAGATACATTTTTCCCAATATTACTTGGATTATTCAAGTTGGATATAGCGTATTGAGTCGACTATTGACACTAGTACACTACGATATAACACTAGTTGTATTTCACATTTTCATGAACCATTGCTCGACTAAATTATGTTTAGACCGTCGTGGTTTATAGTGTATACTCTATACCTATTACCTACTTATCCAGTTGTGAAATTATTATTTTTTTTTTATTTTTCCAAAGTATCTTGAGAGTTAGCTTTCACATCCAATTGGTTTAGGTACTAGCAAATAGCTTTATTAAATACCCCATTACGCCGCTACAGCGTATACCTATACTATTTTATGTTCATGGTTTAAAGTTTTAAACCATTATAAGTATATTATTATATAAATTATATAATTATTAGGTACCTGTCATTCTAAATCACGTTTGATCAGTAATAACCATGGATTAGCATGATATTTATTTTAAATATGATTTTAATATAATAAAAACGCGGGAAATAGATTATAAATGATACACAGCACGAGAAGGCTTGTCGCTTATATGCTTAATTTATCATTTTCCTGGAGTTTCCAATTTAGTTATATTAATCCTATATTCTTAGACCACGGCTATAGATAAATAGGTATTAAATATAAATTTAAAATATAATTATTTGATAATTTTGTTTAAATACTTGTAACCCATCAGTTAATTTTAAAGTTATTATAATAATTATTAAACTTGATTAAATTGTGGTAGTAGTCATACTTATTTGACACAAGTGCTATTTGCCCATTTTACATGTCGTGGTTTAGTATTATTCTATTCTGTGGTGTTAGACATACATCAGCTAGCATCATACAAATTATAAATAAATGTTACACCACATAATTTTATCCAAATACATGTCGAAATTATTATAATATTATTATCTTCATGTAATGTGGAATATTATGGAACTTGGCCACAAGATAGCGCCACTAGAGGACGCTTCACTTCCGAGGATTATAATAATATAGGTTGTAGCCAAAATTCATAAACCGTGGTTTAATTTATTTCTTTTCAGTTATCACTTATGGTTATGACTTATCAGTATCCGTTGAAAATTGAGTTTTGAATTAAAATTTGAACGTTTCGTATCTTGAATCTTCTGCTTCTAGATTTCAGTCCGCAATTTTTCTTTAATTAAATTCTCTTTGAAAATTGTTTTTATTAGCGTTTTGTGACAGCCGACAGGTTCTAACGTCATAAAAATACGCTAGCTATTAGCTAATCATACTATTATAAAGTCTTGATCGCAGGACGCAGGCACTCAGTGATTTGGATTCGAATTATGATAATTTTATTTTTCCGAAATCTTATTAATCGGTAAGTTTAAGTATGTAATATTTAATCGTGTGCTTTTAAAATTAATATGTGTAATAAAACTTGTTATTGACTTGTGTGATGTTTTTAATGTTTATGGTTGTTACTGAGATTAATATTTTGCTAAAATATAGTTTCCTTTATCTTTATGTGATAGACAGTAGAACAGAACTAGATTTTTGTGTAACAAATGCCCAAAAAAATGTGTAAAACGTTCCAAATCAAACTTTTGGCGTATTAAGAATTAAAATCCATTTTTTTAGTGTGCCTATTTAGTATGTAGGTATCAAAGTTTTTATTTTCTTTACCAAGGCTCAGAACTTAATGTGCTAAAAGTAGGTAACCAAATATGTGCATATATATGCGTTAAAAACATCATAATGCACGGTATGGTATGTAGTAAAAATTTGGAAAATATGGGTTTTTTGAATAAAATAGAATTTACATAAATCAGGTACATGAAAAAGAAAATAAGTTTAATTTCAAAAAAAAAAAACAGACCACTATATTATAATACACTATTAATAGGGTTACCATACGTCCAGACAGTCCAGATTTCAAACATCTGTCCGGATTTGAGAAATGTCCAGATTTTACAAAGATAATCGTTTAACATGATTATATAGGTATAGGCAGGTACTTATATCAAATAATGAACTGATAAAAATTATGTAACACATTTTATTTTTATATACCTATCATGTATTTATTATTTTAACATATTTAACTTAATAACCTATTGCTAATAACTCTTATGTAGACATTTTATTCATTGATCTAAGTAAAATAATTGTATTAATGAAGTAAAAATATTGTCTATCTTCAATTTGCCTCTATCTGATGTTATGATTTAACCTAACCTTATATGAGAAAAGGTAGGTATGCAGTACCTACTACCAAATTTCTCTTGTTTCTCATATAACTAGGTACTCACTGTTTCAGTTCCTTCATATTATTAAAAAAAAAAAAAATTAATGTTTTAAAAATTTAACATCACATAAATGTATTATACTTGATATTAATGTATTTATTATGATATATTACTTAATGAACAATAATGGTCAACAACATATATAAATTCATTTTTGTTTTATAGCAATTTAAGAAACTAATAAAATGGATCAGGGATTAAATAATTCTAAATTCGTGAAGACTTATGGGAAACCTAGACGCACCCAACTTATAGGACAAAACTCACTGTGGAATGATGATTTCGATAAATGTTTGGGTATTGAAGATATTCCACAAACGACATTTATTTCACCTGAATCAGTTGGTACAGTTTCTATCTATATGCCATCTGAACATAAAAAAAAAGATGAAAAAAAAAAGAATTCGATTAGTGGGTGGTCAATGAAATTACATTGTACTTTGGATAGTCATAAAAAGAATTCTGGTACAAAAAAGAGGTAAGTTATGTTTTATTTACATATAAAATCAAAAATATGCTTTGAAACTATTAAGACAATAAAATAAAAACTGTTAGACATTTCTATTGACTCTAATATACATCTTAGTAATATTACAATAAATTATGTTTATTATGTTTATTATATCTATCAAATCTATTGTTTATATCTGGGGTGGCAAATTATTTGAACACTACATGCCAAAAATTACCTTTTTTGTTTCCAGCGTACCATGAATTTTTTTTTATGGATTATAGGTATACCAGGGGTGGTCAACTTGATGAAATTATTGTAAATATATTATATAATTAATGTATTAATATAAAAAGGTAAAAGAATCTATATCTAATAAAAATAATATGTATTTGTATATGGTAACATAACTTAGAGTAAGGAACATTCGCTGCCAACGTATATATATATATAATAGTAATGTTTTAACTATTTGCGGGCCCCAGATGGTACGCATCACACATGCCATGGATTTGCTATCCCTGGTTTATACTCATTGGTTATCTTAATTGTTTTATAATGAATAACCTGACCAGTTGTATGGTTGGTATATTAAATTGTATTTTTTATATTGTTATTGTCACTTGCATTTATAATAATAATAATAGTATACTAATAATTAGGTTGAATTATTTGTACAAAGGTATTTACCATTAAATATTACTATATTTCAATTTGTGTTTTAGGTATACAGAATACAATTTAGATAGTGAATATAACAAGCAAAAAATATTGTTGAAAAGTACTCAAAAAAAGAAAAAAATAAATATTACAAATAGTTTAAAAGGTATGAAATACAATATACTTGAATACAGTTGAGATAAACATATACAATAATATATATAGTTTATTTATATTATAGCATAGTACTAGTTAAAGTAACTGACTTTAATACCCCACACGTGGTATTCATTAAATTAATGTTGTTCTTTATAGAATATAGATATTTTGCTTCTATTATTATACCCGTATAAGTTCTCGTAAATTATGATATAGTATTAAATGTTTAATTTTGCATTAATTGCTTAAGTTTGATTTTATTTTGGTAAGAGAATATTGAAATAGATAAATATTTATTTTAATATATTATTAATTTATTTTATAAGATGTATTCATGAGAACAAAGTGATTAGTACAGTATTTATTAATTTTGATAATTTTAATGATTTTAATAGACTTAATTATTATACTTCTAGCAGGAGTTACACCAGTTTCAATCAAAAAATTAAAAACCAAACGTATTTTACCCCAAGAACAATGTTCTACACCATTACAAAAATCTATGATGTTTGCCTATGGTAACAAATTCAATAGTATTTCTTCAAAGAAAAAAAAAAAAATTAAATCAAAGAGAAATCTGGCACATGCTGTTAATACTCTTAATTCTTCAGCACTTTCCTTGAATCAAGAAAATTCACGTGTAAATAGTTCTACTATTTTAACGAACATAAATGATGAATATAACAATCCGTTTGATCAGTCTGTTCAAATATCTAGTTGGAAATATCCATCATTAAACAAATATTCACAAAATAGTATATCTAACAACCAGCTTTTAAACAGTTCTAGCAGCCTGTTTAAAGTTAAAAAAAAAAAAAATCCTTCTCCAAAAGAAGAAAATTCAAATTGGTATCATAAAGTAATGAATATCTTTGGTGATGAAGAAACTATTACTTTAGAAAAATCAAGAAATCAAGATACTTTAATTTTAGAGGAACACGTAGAGAGTAGTAGTAATTTAGAACCAGTTTTAACATATGGAACAAAACAACTGAAGCCATTAGAACAGAAGAAATCATTACCATTAGCTGATTTAAATAACCTATCATTTCAATCTTTAAAGTATTTCAGTAAGAGTTCATCCGGAAAAGAAAATCGTAGTATTTTGTCTTTAAATCGGTCTAAACCATATGCAAAGAATAGCATTATAACTACTGACAATATAAAGAATAGAACTATCGAGGAGTCTCAACAAAATCAATCATATGTGTTATGTGATAAATATGTGTCTAATCACTCTAAACCTGAAAATGATTTGTGTGAATCATATAGTGTGCTTGATGAAAGTAAAGAAAATGAAAACTGTAGGCTATCAAATATTGATTATATATCTGTAAATAGTTTAAATGATGAACCTTATGTCAATAAACCCAATGATGAAGATTATAAATTATTTCAATTAAATCAATATGAAACACCATCTTCGTGTATGAATACAACCCCCATAATACAGAATAAGGTAAAATCGTTATTGAATAATTCATACAGTTTAAGCCAGGACTATTCAAAAATGTCATCTGCAGACCCTCTTGATTTTAGATTGTTAGATGTATTTGACAGAATAGACAATAATAAGCATAGTTCATACCCTCAAAATAATAAAACTTCATTAATATCATTTAAGGAGAACATTGGACATCTATCTGATGATTATCAAATTGCATGTTGTTCACCAAATTCTGAATCTCAGGAATTATTAGACATTACAAGCAAGTTTTCAGATATTATAATCGATACAATTGAGCAGTGTGATAAATCTATAAAAGAGGACAATTTATCTGGAGAATTTGATCATACAATATGTATGTCTCATGATACATCAAACCATAAACATGATATTTCAAATAATTCTTCTTCTATTTTACAAAGTTCATCTAGTTTAGAACAAGATACTGTTATTTATAAACAAAATTGTACAGATGTGGTCTGTAATAAAGAGAATGCGGATGATGATTTATTATTAAATGACAATAGTATTGAATTGAAAACATCAAGTATATGTTATTCTAAAGAAGATATTTTAAAATATAATGACGAGTTATGTAGGCATACAAATTTATCCAATAACAAATGTATTGATTCAGAAAAAACCAATACTAAAAATCAGATGAATATTTCTAATAGTGTATCAAATGACTTATTAGAAAACAATGAATCAAATTTGTCTGTCATTATGCCGCGGCGGAGATATGCTGCTCGGTTTCAAAATTTGGATACTATTGTAGAGTCCACTCAATTAGAGACCATTTTGCCAGAACAAAATACAACAGTTTTTCATTTAGAACCTGGTAAAAAGTGGCGCCGTTCTATTTCCATTGTTCGAAGTTTTATGGATAGAAATATGGACCAATCTATAAATTTAACCAAAGGTCGAAAATGGGCTAATACTGTCGATGACATATTACGACAACAATACATAAGTAATTTTCATAAGGTTAAATTAGTTTTTCAATGCTATAAACTCTAATATATTTTGTTATTTGCAGATACTAGTATTCATCAAAATTTAGATCAAAGCAATGTTTTAAAAAATTCAATGTGTAGTACCAATCAAAACTTGCATAAAATTTCTGTTGGTAATTATTAATATGTTTATTTAAGTTTTATTTATGTTAAGTATCATTTATAAAATTATGTGTTGCTAACAAGATTACTTTTTATAAGCTAATTCCAATGTAATTTGCTTACATTTTAATGTTAAAACTGTAAGCCATTAAGAAAAAGAAAAGGAATATTATAATTAATTAATTATCCAATTAAATTTTTACTATTTATAAAATTTAGAATTAAACTTGATGGTTTTTAACATAATAATCATGTATTTTCAAAACTTATGTATCATAAATAGTTAAAATGTTAAGTAATGTGAGTTTATAAATTTAACATTAATTGTATGTTATAGATCTTGAAAATCAAAAAGCCAAAAATTACATTTTTGAAGCGTGTAATCAACAAGAATTAATATCTTTTGAATCGTATTTGAGTCCAAAGTATGTATGATGTTAGTCTTTGTGTATATTATTATAGCATTTTTATTTTAAGGTGTTCAAATAAATGGAAAAAAGTTGGAGAAGGTGTATATGGTGAAGTATTTAGTTATTCAAATGGATATCGATGTACTATTGTCAAAATCATTCCTGTAGAAGGTGAAGTGAATATTAATGGCGAGGAACAGAAGAAAATGTTTGAAGTCTACAGTGAAATTGTAATAGCTGTAGAGTTGAATAAGTTGTGGAATAAAAGTAATTTGAATCAAACCAGTTCATTTTGTAAACTCAAGCGTGTTTCTTGTGTTCAAGGAAAATATCCTAATAGTTTGATTAATCATTGGCAAGAATATGATGATGATAAAGGTAATTATTAATAATCATTGAAATTTATTAATTTATGTTTAGAAATCAGTTTATGTTAATATAATATAATTTTTAGTTTATTCAATGGGATAACTAACTATATTTGTTGTTGGAGGTAACAATCATATGAAGACCAATTGAAACAAAAACTAATTATAAAATTAAAAAAATGTTTGTCATATATCATAAAGACCAAGAGGTTTTCAACTTTTTTCAGTCCACGGCTCTTCTAATTTTGAAAACAATTTTAACGACTTCTATAACAATGATAATAATAATAAAAATAAAAATAAAACAAATTTTTATTTTCTATGAGAACACTGTTTCTTTAATAATTGGCAACGTTCAGAGAGTCCTAAAATACAAAATGAAAACCCCTGCCTTATATCCAATATTAATTTTATCATTTAATATGTTTTTTAAACTAAAAAATATATTTGTCATATTGTTCAAAAATAATAATAATTAATATTATTATAGTATCTACTTTTAATAATGTATTAATTTTGTGTTATATATCAGGTTCTGATAATGATAATCCTAACATATTGCCAAAGGACCAAATTTTCATGATTTTGGAAATGGAAAATGGTGGTATTGATGTAGAAAATTTTATTTTCAACTCTGCAGATCAATCATTATTTGCATTTTTACAAGTATGCTATGATAAACATGTTATTGTTCATTAACTTCATTTAAATTTAAAATTATTACTTATTTTAAAATCTCATTATTATTATATAGGTAAGTGTTTAAAATATAATACAATTTTGTGTATTATGATTGTCTTGATAATCAAAATGATAATTGTTACAATTATTCTTATATAAATAGCTTTTAGACAAAACATCCATTAACACTTAGCAAGCAGTGTGCTTTATTTATGTAACATAACATAAATAATACGTATAAGATATTTAATTATTCATTTTTCAGGCCATTTTGTATAATATCCAATTTATGATTTATAGAATTACTTAAACTTATATGGTTATTCTTTTTTAGATTGTTTTTGGGTTAGCTGTAGCGGAGGAAGTATACAAGTTTGAACACCGTGATTTACATATTGGTAATATTTTAATAAAAAAATGTTCAAACAAGAATATATCTTACAAATTGGATGGGGAATATTACAATGTACCGTCACGGGGAATTAAGGTATATAACTAGTTATTTTACAAAAAATAAAAGGGATTGCATGGCCACCTTACATAAATATAATCTTAGTGTAGAATGCATATTGAGTTTAAGTTTTACTCTTGATGAAAATAGACATATGATAATAAGTCAATTTTACAGACATGTCTTGTGCATTGTACGGACAGTGATTATTCTTTTAGAGCAGAGTTTAAACTTTCAAACCTAAATTTGAAAAGTCCCTGGTGATTGACATCCAGGTTGATGAGCAAAAAAATAAAAGAAGGGTCTACAAAGAATTATTATTTATTGTTTTCATAATGATAATAATTTAAATATTGATATAATAATAATACAGGAGAAAATTTTTAATTTATTAATGTGATAAGTAGCATTGGTTTTCTGCAAGTTTCACATTAACAAAAATGTATTACGCGATCCACCGAATTAATTTTATTAGCGATTGACCTATATTCATATACTCTGTCTCAAAGAAGAATACACCGGGCGGCCGACCGGTTTTCGTTTGGCGCTGCACATCTGCTGTTGTCGGCTGTCGATTTCACTGCATAGTGGGGAAATTCGGCCAACGAGCTTCCACGATCAGTCGCGATGCGCGAAACCGGTGTATTCTACTTTGAGACAGAGTATAGAAAGATTGACCAGTCAATCGTGATCGACTGTTTGGCGACCCCTGTTTTAGAGTAATAGCCATAGAGTAATAGGTAGCGGTGTCGTATGCTATCTACAAATACTATTTATCCTAAGTTTTTGCAGGATAGTAGAGCACGTATGGTATTGGGTCAGTGTTGAATTTAAGAGGGGGGGCAAAGGGGGCAATTGTCCTCTACAGCAGATTTACTAGGGCAACGGTTTTTATATATATTTATTAAAAAATAATAATAATAAAAATGAATAATGTCTCTACACTATACATATAGTATATTTGTAGTTTAAAATTTATAATTTTAGGTTGGTTAACCAAACTGAATGGTCTTTTTCAACTCTAAAATGAGTAAAATCATATTTACAATCAAATATTAAAGAGGAAAGATTAAATGCATTGGAAATCATAAATATTGAAAATGGCATAAAAAAATGAACCTAAAAAAAATATTTTGAAGGATTTCTAAGAAATTTGCATACCTTCCTATATAATTATTTTTTTCATTTTATTTTTGATGGGGTAGAGGTGCTAAAAATATGTTTCCTCGGGGGCCAGGGCTCAAATTTTCCAAATGCGCCCTGTATTGGGCACATAGTATGAAAGTAACTAAAACTATGAAATGGACAAGCAGAAGTCAACATATATACGTAAATAGCAATTTGTAGATAACATTTATACTTTATAGTGTAGATAGCATACGACACGGCTATCGAGTAATATTATTCTATGGTGACAATGTGGAAACTGATAGGCTTTCAAATTTATTAAAGTCTATTAAATTGAGAGCTTGTGAATTTGTTTGAGTTGAATGATTTCTTCAATTTATTTTTATTGTGTATTTTATGTTAAGTATTCAAAATTGTTGACTGTCTTACAAAAATTGCTTTACCTACTCCTAAAACTTTAAAATTAAAAACCCCTGAATACAATAAAATAAACTACATTTATTTTGGCAGATAACAATAATTGATTTTACCTTAAGTAGAATGACGTACAATTCCAAACATGTATACAATGATCTTGCTAAAGATACAGAATTATTTACTTCGGTTGGTGACTATCAATTTGATATTTATCGTATGATGAGAAAAGAAACTAAGTAAGCATTATATTTATACTTTCTTGTATAAATTAATTACATTTTAAATTATGTTTATGCAGTGATCGATGGGAATCTTTCAAACCAGCTACAAATATATATTGGCTGCATTATGTGTTAGATAAAATGCTTCTATCAGTATTTTATAAAAAGACTGACACAGTTCTACATAATAATAGCCTTTCAAAACTGGAACAGTTAAAAAATGTAATATTATCCTTTAATAGTGCCAAAAGTTTTGCTGAAAGTGATTTAATATTGAATTTAATAAGGTAAAAACAATTTTCTTTTCTAAACTATTTTAAAGTTTTTGTTCAAGTAAATTTTCTTTATAGAATATTGTTAATTTATTGGAATGTGTCATTTTTTATTATGCTTTTGTTTAATTTATATTATTAAAGTGCCATTCAGTGCCAACCCCAATACGAACAATAATTTAATTATTATTTTAAAATCTATAAGAGTCCTGTTATTAGATATTTAATATGTTTTTAGTTAAATCATAGTATTTTAAAATGTTACATTTATATTTATTAACTTAAATAAAAAAAATTGCCGTAATTATGGACTATGGTAATCAAATGTTAATTTAGATTTGAGTTTCAACTATAATATAACTAGTATTCATTCATAAATTCAAATTTGTTAAAATAAATTTTTATAATTTTGAAAAATGTCTATTCATATTAGTATGTAATAATAAATTTATAATTTGGTATTTTTTTTTTTTAAATAGGTTAAACAGCAGAGCTTTTGTTTCAATTGTTATAATAATTTAATGTTTTTTTATTAAATTTTATCAGTAATATATAAAAACGCCCCAATGTTTTTTTTTTAGGCATAAAAAGCAATGAACATATTTTGTTTACTTGGCAATATGACTTAATTTGTTGTATCGTTGAAGTACAAATACTTCTGGTTTCTTCATATTTAATTGAGAGTTTTGGAATTTCAAGTGCCACAAACTTTGTCCTAGTTAAACAGCAGTCCAGACAAGATAATAGCAATAATGGAAATTTCAACATCTTTCAAGTGGAATTAGGTTCAGACTAGACGCATTGGAAAACAGTCAACTGTACTACTGTAGTATGGAATTAACATTGTTATTCAAATTATTTATTTATTGTTTTATAGTTCAATATTATCGGTTTGAAATATAAAATTTTATTATATAAATTGATTTATATTAATAATTATTTATGGAAAACTATTTTTACTTAATTGATTTTAATTATTATTTTATTTTTTAAATTATTTTGTGTTATCTCCTATTTTTTTTTAACTGAATATTACCAAAGAAAAATAAAAAAAGTATAAATTTCTTGTATAATATATTTTTTTTTGTAATATGATTTTAAATTTTGAGTGTAATGAAAAATTATTGATTTTACAAAGTTGAGTGTTTACTTAAGGAGTTGATACTTTGTTTGAAGGAGTTAAAAGTAAGAAAATCTTTTCTCAATAGTTAAGAACAAACTAACAAAAAACAGTGAAAATTTTGAACCAGTTTTTGATAAGATTGATTTTGTTTTTATGTTGTTATTTAGAAAAGAATAACCATACGTTTTGTACATCGAAGTAGTTAGGTAGGTATTATATTCTACTTTGGAATAAGCAATTAAAAATGCATGTTGTTGTAATTAGTGAAAAAAAAAAACACTCAAATTTATTTTAAAAATAGGTAGGTACCTATTGTCTTTAATGTCCTAAAACTATTTAAAATTTATACTTACAAAAATATTAGTTTTCTGAAATAATGATGATGAGTGTTTTACGTGGAGTGAACCACCCATAAAGCATGTTTAGATAGTAATCTATTAAGATTTGAGAAACACATTGAGAACAATTCAAAAATTATTATTATTGCAAGTAAAATAAAATAAAATTGTGTTTGTATACAGCCATGCCATACAGGTGCTACACAATGATGAAAAAAATATTGTAGGTTGGCAAACAAACTTATAAAACTTAATTAAAAATTCCGCAGAAGTCATAATCGAAATTGATCTGATTTGATTGCAGCCTGCAGGTATGTAGTAAGTATACATTAGTACATAATATAGACTATAAATTATAATTTTAAAGTTCTTTTTTTTATTTATTAAATTAATTGTTTCAACAGATTTTTGTTATGTAATGATTTTAAAATGTGCAAGTTAAGTCTTAAACATTCAAAAGATTTTATACGATCGTACATTAGGCAAGTATATAATTATTAAATTATATTTCAGAGTATCTATATGTGACAAACATGAGTGAGCGGTTACTATAATATTCAGATAATGATGAATGACGATTGTGGAAGGAAATCTGATAGTATTACTGGGTAATAAAAGTGGTTGATGATTGATAGAAATTATATTAAAAGAACTTATCTGAAATGTAAGTACCTAATTGTTAAACATAATTATCATATAAAGTTATTAAGTTGTTCATTCGGAAAAAATCTTTTTTTTTTTTTAACTTTTATGATAATTATGAGGTAACTTAAAACATTAAATTTGTGTTGGTACTTAAAAATAGTTGTCTTGTAACAGTTTGAGGGAAAAAATAAAAACTTTAATTCTACTTTTAATTTTTTGTAACTAGTTACTATTATATACCCATGACTATTGACTATGCAAGAAAACCTGGCAGGTATTGAATATCGAGGCATGAACAAATCGTTTCTATATCGTTTTTATACCTAATAATCTCGTGTTACAACATGTAGTTAAAAAGTAGTAATATGACTCATTTCAGCCGTGTAAATGTGAATACCTGTACTACCAGCACTACCTATATAGATCGGCAAACGTATATTAAATTTGGAATTTTTCTGGATGCTATAGAAATATTGTTGTGAGTTTAGGCTTTGAAAGTCCTTCCTCTCCATCTCTTGGATTTCAGTCCGTAGTACATTGTAAGAAATATAATTTAATATTGAGATCAATGTCGAAGTAGTATATATAATCCTACCTACAGTGATTGCTATTTGCACTAATTTATTTCCGTATTTTAGGTATAGTTATTAGATGATATAAAATATATATTATATAATAAAATAATAAGCAGCGAAATCGGATAAAAACCGGAATAAAAAAACTAACACCTATGAGACTATAATATTAAGTATAAATATATATTTATTTTCTCTATGATTATGATCTCGAAAATATTTAAATATATTGTTAGATGAATGGAAAATTATTATTTCTATACCATATTCATAAATTGAAATTAGTAATTACATAACGTTCTAAAAAGCTTAGAACACTGTCAACCACTGTCATGTGTTTCATAATACCATTGATTATAAATAGTATTTATAATCAATGATAATACCTATATAAGTGCCCATGTTTCATTAACGATCATTATAATATGATATAATATAGGTGTCTGCAATGCTTTTATAATAAGCCTTAAAGTAGAACTAATTGCAATTATTTTGGTTAAAATATAAATAGTATGGTCCGCCAGGATTTCTCGTTTTTTTTATTTAACTATAACACGACGGATATAGGAAAACGGGAAATCACGGAGAATCAAACTGCAGTATATACTATATAATATTCTTATAAGTTATAGGTGTGAAACAGGTCAACTATGCAGTTACTTAAACCGATCATATTTATTTATTTGTTTATTAGGTATCTATAGATTGTCCGGTTTCGTGTCCAAGTACTTGTAATAAATAATGTATATAGGTGTATAGTCATAAACTCAACAAAATAATATAATAGGAGAACATTTTTAAAATAATATACCTACTTCAAAAACCTTATACCGGGTTATTCGCTAACAACTATAAGAACCATCAATGATATTGCAGAGTTTCTATATTTCCTCCCACTATATTATTTTAAACTACGTATAGGTAGTCGTATTATGCACCTAATTTATAATTTTTAAATTTCCCTTTATTTTCGTCACATAACAGTTTTGAATACATTATAATATTATATATCTCGAATTAATGTATAAAAAGCAAAATCATCCTTTTTTTATCACGTTTTAAATTACTCATACTACGCATATAGGTACTTTCATTTCACATTTGAAATTATTTTTATCTGCTATAGGTATCTACAAATAAAATTATTAATTATTATAACATTCTATTATGCAATATTACAAAAATACGTATCTATACATTTTCAATTACAGTTTTTAATTATATTAATTTATTTTAATTTTAGTTACACGTTTTTGATAAATGTGATGTGTGAACATGTGATTATATAGGCGGGAAGTGATTTAATATTTGTTTCCTTATAAAATGCGCGAATGATAGTATTATGATTGTAATCGTTTAGGAAGTAATTATTACTTTAATCTATTACTATTTTTGAACATGTTTTCGTTTCGAGGAACAATTTAAATAGTTTCAAGGACGTCGATGACACTGTACGGTGAATTTCGAATTTAAAGCGGAGCTAAACTATTGCATTTAACGGAAATACGAGTTGCGTTAGGTTAGTATAAATTGTTGTATGGAATGCGTATTACCACTCGCCCCGACATCATCGATACGCGAAACAACCCCCAATCGACGCACTAGTGTACCGAAATTGCATACCCGACACGCCGACTCTGTATTTAATAATAAATTCATCATCGTTGGACTATATTATAATATGTAATATTATTATTATTATTATACATCGTTTATATGCATAATATCGTAATATAATGTATTGCGTAAGTAGGTAGGTTATACATCCAAAATGTCAGACGCTTACGATGTTAACTGTCTAAAATATATATCTATTTTTAAACGCCTACAACTACTGTAAGTATAATGTATAGAGAGGAATAAATTGTAAAAAAAAAAAAAAAAAAATTGCCGAAAGTAGGTAGGTATAATATAATATTATACAGTTATTCTTAAATGTATTTTTCGTCGATCACGTCCCACGTCCCAGTTTATTGTGGTGTACATACAACGAATAATTCTTATAAATTATAATAATGCACATATATAAATTGTATTGTATGTTTTTATGTTGCGTTATTATTATATACGTATGAAACGGTTTATCGTAATAATTAATCGCATGCGTTAAAAGTATACTATAAACAAGGTTGCGTAAACGATTTATAATACCGTTAACGCACATAATGATGATGATGATGTTACGAGGAAGAAAAGAAAATACGGAGAGAGAAATTCAAACCACTTTCACTGAAGTTTATGTATATTATATTAGTTGCTATAGTAAGCTAAACGGGAATCGGAAGGTGTGGGAAATACACTTTTTACGATTCCTGCACACAGTCCAGTGCGATCTTCTGCACATATGTCAGGAACCATGCAGATCACAAGTTTATTATCGGTGAGTTGGATATTAATAATGACTTATATCAATGATAATTATTATTTATATATAAAAAAAAAAAAAAAACAATAATAACTTCCTTTTATTATATATAGGTACGTTATCCATTAGGCACTTATAATTCTATTTTAATATTAGATGAATATGTATAATAATGTTTTTATAAAAATAAAACACAATACTATACATTATATCTCACAATTTTTAATTTCTATAGTGAGTAGAAAACGTATAAAAAAAGTTTATGTTTCCATTTTTTCGATATATTTATAAGTTTAATAGTCAATAAATAATATCAAATAATATTGGAATTTACGTTAGGTATTGTATAATATATTATTTAAATGAAGAATGTTATTTATGATTTTACAAAGGTATTTTTTTTTAGTGATATTTCAGTTTTTATGAAAGTTATAATGAATATCTATGTCACTTGCAGTTTGAATAAAAAATTTAGAAAAAATAAATTTAGCATATAGCTGTTATTGTTTTAATAATAGGAAATAATAATTATTATAATAATTGCCATTGTAATTATATAATTAGGTATATAAAATAATCTCGGTATCCAAGAATTTATAATAAATGTTTGAAACTATAAAATCTTAATATAATATATCTATCTATATATCTTAATATTTTTTATTATTTTATTAAATAATTTATATTTTACAACAAAAAATCGAGTTAATATAGTTTTGAATTCTACACCATTGCATGCAAAGGTAAAACAATTCTGAATAAAGTTGGCTTATCAGCCTATATTTTTAATATATTTATTTAATATTTATAATGAAATTAGTAATTCAATAATTGTCAACACGAAATACGGTAGATTGAATTTTGAATTTTTGACAAAAACAAGTATAATATTAAACATATTATATTATGCACCTAACAATTATTATTATATTGTATTATATAATACACAACAATATTTTAGTAATATATAAATCAATACCACGTAGTAGAGCGTGCGTAGATCAGGTTGGATATAGCTTAAAATTAATATAAATATTTGAGAAATGTTCAATCTGGCACAATAATCATATGTGAAGAGAGTAGGAAAAAAATAACACTTTACTTTGTAAAGTGATTACTTGTTTAAGAAGTTACCCAGTAGTAACACTTGTCACTTATATTAGATTGAAGGTAGTAATAATATAATGTGTACTATTATACTATTTATATTATTTCGAAGACATTGCTGCAGACGACGGTCGCCGTGTTAATGATGTGCCAGAGCGGTACAGAAGCGGCACCGGCCGAAGGGCTCACGCCTTTTGGTTTCCTCATGGCCAGGGCTTACGGACAACCGGCTGTAAATCCTGTGATGCGTCACATAGCGTTCAAGCCGAGTGACGGGGCCAAATTTCGAGAGTCGTTTGAAAAAAAACATGGACCCCGTGGACGGGATCTAATTGACAGCTTAGGACGGGGTTCATACAAGAATGGTGAAGCGACAGCGGTGAACCAATTGCAGAACACGGATATCACGGTGAGCTAACATTGTTATAATCATTATCATCGTTATTGTAATGTGTTACGTAATGATAAATTTGCAACGATAGCGAAAATAATATCTCCATAGTATGTATAGTTTGATGAAACATTTGAGCAGGTTAGTATAAATATGTAAATATTGCAATATAATACACTACTGTTTTAGGTAATAAGTACATATCTACTGAAGTTGACGTAGGCGTACAAATACTTGATGATCGAGTTTTACTCGTGCACTCAATACTTTATATAATATATATTTACATAGAACTTGTATAATTTTAATAGCAGTGAATAAAGTACTCGACATTATTTAGTTTAATTTTGGTCGTTTTGAAATAGGTAAATCTGATTTCTCATAATGGTGATTTATTAGATTTTCTTTTAATAATAATGTTCAATTTTATTATCTGAATATTAATAATATTAATCTAAATATGTGTCTATTTTATATACCAAAAAGTTTTTTTTTTATTAAAAAATATATGCAATCGCTGGGACCAATTGTGTACTTAGACTTGATTTTTTTTTTGGAAGATTTAATCGTTTAAAATAACGAATTGGATGACTTGAACGAAACAAAGTATTTGTAAATAATAATCTTAATAAAAACATCATTTAAGCATTGTAGTTGTTCACATACAGTGGATTTTATGTTTTAGCGATATTGATTTATTGCCGTCGTACATATTCAGAATAGCATATTGTGAGCAAACACAAAAACATTTCGAACCTTATGCGTTTTAGAATTTTAATTGACGTGTCATTGACATTATTAGTATGTTGTAGAACATAATAATTTTTCTATAAAGTATATATAGTATATTAGCATATTGTAACAATCAGAATAGTTAATGCAGATGAAACTAAAAAATTGAACGAAATTATTTACCGTATCAAATGTAATGATAATGAACTAATAGGATGGGTGAATATGTACACTTCTTTAATGTCTTATTAAACTTAAAAGATAAACAGTAATATGACATCAAAATATAAAATAGTTAGGTAGCAAAAGTGTGTAATATATTTTCTCTGTCTATCACTCATATAATATAGTAACAAAGATATTCCATATTTTTACGATTACGACTCTCCGATTCAGTTTAGAACAAAAGCACCTATCATACATTTTATAAAGAATAATGTTTCCTGTGCATTGGCCAGATAGATTCTTAATATTTACATTTTTTTTTTAAAGTATAAACATGGTTTAATTGAAAACAATTTTGATTATTTTTATTACCATTTATAACTTATTCAAAAATGTAAATAGGTATTAAAAATCTATCCTATCAATGCATAGAAAATATTCTTCTTTATAAAGTATGTATGTGCCTTTGCCCTAAATTGAACTTGAAAGTCATTATCATGAAAATACGGAATATATTTGTCCCTATATTATGTGGGTGATAGACAGGGAAAAAAATGTCGGTGTGACGGCCACATAAGGTATTGTATAAATTACAATTGCAATTTGTCTTTTGTAAATTTTATTGATAAAAATATATATTTTAAATTTTTATTAGAAAATATACAATCTATTTCTATACCCAAAGTCATAATAAGAATACATGTGCTAAAGCTAAAGTAATTTAAGAAACATGAATACTGAATAGGGTGAGGGAAGAATCCATCCAGTGATTGCACTTCCTTTTGCTCAAATATGTATATGTATATGTATAATATATTTTATTTTATTATTATTTTTTTTTCGTTAATCTTTAAGAAGATCTCTCTACCAGTTTTTTTTTTAGTCGCCGTGGTGGGTTTCCAGGAATTGCACGAGTGGCTAGACTGGATATAAGAGGATTTGGTTGGGAAGGAAGTTTGTTGAAAAATCGTTTATACTACGTTTAGCTTCTTTGTGAATAGTTTTAATTTTTAAGTCAGTGTGGAGAATAAAATTTAGAAATATACGATGGGGCATTGGTGATGGTACGTAGGATTTTGTTTTGGATGGTTTGTATTTTGTTGAGATTAGATTTTTTAGTATTACCCCACAGTTGAAGGCCATATTTTTAAATCAATATGTTAATTTGTTAGTAATATTCTAAGCAATCATAGTCGCACATTTAGAGCGAGTTAATAAAAATATAACCTTAAAAAATCCACGTTACTAATGATTAGTTTATAAAGTATTAACGAGTATATATACTATTCAAATCTAATTTTTATGAAAAAATAACAGTTATGTACTATCTTTTTAAATTAGACATGTATATTATTGTTACTCATTAGATATTTTTCCAAAATGTGTCGAGTTAAGTAAACTTACTTTGACTTAATTGTGATTATAGTTTTGATTTTGGATTTTAAAATGTTTTTTGTCAATATTTGTTTTTAATTAACGTTCTTTAATACAACCGTGAATAGTTGATCTACGAAAACAATAAACGTATAATCAATCTATTAATTTTGTGAATAAGTATTATTAAAAATAATATCTATTATATAGTTTTCTAGTTAGATTATATACTCTATTTTAAGTTAATGTGCGGCCAAAACTATGTACAGAAAGGTTGTGTAATTAGACTACTGGTAAAATCTATAACAAATTAAATTTTAATTTAAGGAGAGAGGTCAACTTATGAAATAACAGACTATATAATATATATTATATAGTCATACATAATATATATGAATATCGAATATACGTATTATGTATACATAATATATACATAGTTTAAACCTTGAAATATCAATTTTTAATTTTTCTTTTTGTTAATCGTCAGCTAACCAGCTGACAATAGCGTTATCATAACATGCATTTCGAACAGTTCGTTTACGAATAACTTTCCATCGTATGTACTAGCTGTATAGTTTTGTATCGCAATTTTCAGACAAAAAGTTTAACAATCACGCAAACAATAATGCTTAATGCCATAATTATAAGTAAATTAAATTTAAAAGTAGGTATTATTGATGCATATTCTATAGATATAATATACATACGAATGGGTAAATATAATATAATATAATATTTCTATACAAACATAAAATACCTAGCATATTTGAGAATAAAAGTTTAAAACGCTTAATTAAAACGTGTATGTATATCCGTATATGTATCGTGAAATTAGTGCCTAATTAAATGGATGCATTTCGATTTCTTATTTCCTTGAGTTTTCATAAATTATTTATGTATATTGTGTATATTATATAACAATAATGAAATAAAATATTGAATTAGCTGTATATACTGATGTATAAAATTCATGATACATAATATGTGTTACCATTGTGATGCCTGTAAAATTTACTGACGCAAATAAATATGGATATGTAACCACTAACCGCATAATATTGTTAATGAATATAGGTTAAATACTTAAATGAAAGAAGTAGAAATATACAAAACTATAAGTCTGTAAGTATATACTATCATAAGACGATACCTAACAGGTGTAATAACTACAGTGCACCCCCCCCCATTAAATAAGGTTAAAATTGACGTTCAACAGGTGAAAACAGGGTAACATATGGCGAGTTTAAGTTGTGGTTAGTCACGAATCCCGTTATTATTATTATAATAAAAGTTTATTCTTAGCTCTTTTTCAAACACATATTATGTTTTTCGACTAGCAACACCTGCAAAGATTTAGTATTTTATATTCATAATTTAGTTAGGTATGTATGTAAAAAAGAAACTTAAATTTTTTTTTTTTTTACGTGTGAAGATATGAAATAGGGATAAAAATGAGTTGCAATCATACAACTTGTTGACATGAGTATACGAGTACCTATATTATACTGCGTTTTGTCAAGAGCTTACAATTTTATTGTAAACCTTTTTTTTTTTATTTGCTGTTACAGATTGCGGGAGAAGCTTCCAGTAAATCTTTAGTGATCAACAAGTCTTTAGAACCCCTACGTACAAAACAATGATTTAAACAAAACGAATTTCGCTCCTGTAAATTCAAGTGAATATTGTTTTGAATACATCGTGTACAAATCCTTTCATTGAGAAAACTATCCGTATAATGGTTTTGATGAAGATTGATTGTTCAAAACCAATGTAGATTGGTTAGTGATAAAATTAATTTAGATAAAACATATTGCTGTTAACTATATATATATATAGATACTTGTTGTTTTATAAGTGAAAGCTAATATTTTTGTAAATATTCGATAATATTAATTACTGTCATACGAATCGTACGGGCATACCTATATATTAATGATATTAAGAATTTCGTTACGGATAAAAGCGAGATTATGATAAAACTAATTAGGTATAATATTTTTATTATTCAACTGTGTTATGTTAAACTTAAATGTGTCTATCATATAATTGTTTAATTTAGAGTACAATTATTTAATATAGTTGTATTTGTATTGATTTTAAAAGAGGAATAATTAGTGTGTTTGGTATTTTATAAGTTTGTTAATAATTGTTTGAAACATTGTGTTGAAGTCAATTACACATTTATACGTAATAACGTAATTTATGCCATTCACCCTGGTTATTTGATTAAATAAAGAAATACAAATACGTTATAAAAATTCTTCATTTATTTATTTTTTTTTTTTAGTTTAAAGTAAATTAAATTATGAAATTATTCGGTTCAGTGTAGTGATAGCCACTCTCATAACTAAGCATTACTAAAAAGAGTGGCATCATTATAATCCTTATTAATACATACACCATACTATTATATATACAGTCGCACGGATATTTATAATATGAATATGATTATGGACGTCCATGGTCATATATTTTTATATGTTTGTCTTTATCCAAAATAAACAATCCCACCGGCTCTAACGATACCCATCGGCCATCGACCATCGGACTCTTGCACACGACACTCTTCCTGCGTTCGCCTTTGGTAGCGGCCATAGTATTTTTGTATTTTAAATAATAAAAGTGTTGTTTTAATATCAATAATATATTACTTGTATCTTTGATTAAATTAAATATTAAACCTACCTCTTATTCTTGCATTTATAGAATACCTGACAAGCCAAACCTGACAATCAAATGAGGGTAAGTTAATTTACTATACATAATAAAATCATTTCATGAATAAATGCGTAATCATGTGTGTGGCGTGTGCATATTATATACCTCCATATATAAGAGGGTAGTAATCCAGACCGTATGTGCAATATATATGAATATGAATGGTATAGCGTATATAGCGTACATATGAGTGAAAATAAGGTAAATACATATATATTTCGCGAGCGTGTCTATTTTGATTTACAGTTAAACATTTATATTTTTAGCTAAAAGATCAAAATATTACAATTTATATAAATGTTTATGTATAAACTATAAATTAAAATTTTTTAATTTAGTAAAAATGATCAAATAATTAATTTATGTACATTGAAATTTTTTGTCACTCATAGTATAAAATGAGTAGGTATATACCTACTATTAAATTTTCCCTTTATATTGTATTAATAATACCTAATTCGTTTTGCTGACTTTTCACTTACATTGCTTTGCACTCATATTTTAAATATATAGATTTTACAAATATATATTTTTTTTTGTGTGTGTCAGTCATCATATTTTGGGTCAGTAAAAATGCATCAATCATCATATTTTCTTAATAATCGAGAAACCCAAAATAAAATCAAAAACAATTGGCATTTTTACGCAAGATCTGTTTTTGATAAAATTGATTTCATTATTTTGAATAAGCGTAGAAACTTGAAATTTTTATCAAATATTTATATTATTTTCAAAATGAGGCATGGCGTGGCGCAGTGAACAGATCATTTGCTCGATGATGTTAGTGTTAAACTATAGTGGATTCGTTGCTAGTTCCCGGAGGGGTGATCTTCCGAGAATTTCAGTAACACATACGTCATATCCTATCTAAACATAATCGCCCAGATAAATATAGTATCTAGCTAAAATCTCTCTTAATATATTATCTATAACAGCGTTTCCCAAACTTTTTCTCTGCCCGACTCCTTCGAGATAATAAAAATGATCGCGGACCCCTTAATAAAAATTTAAATTAAAAACAATAATAAATAAAAATACTTAATTTATTGCTTTATTTTACGTTCGCGGACCCCTAGGAGTCCGCGGACCACAGTTTGGGAAACGCTGATCTATATAATATATTATAATATAATATTTTCAAAAATGTTGACACTTTTTGAGCTATATATTTATAGGCATGAGTTATTTTTTCCTAAAAAAATTCGTTCGCGTCACGGATTATAATTAAAAATTTATTGCTGGGTTAACATATTTGAAAATTTTATTCAAAATTCCACAAGTTAAGTTTTTAACAGTAACTATTTTTCTTTTTCAGTAGTTGTATGCTTGTAAGTAGGTATATGAATAGTAGATACAACGAAGAATATTTGGGAACAATCTTCTACGTCGCCTATTTACGATATTTGATCCAAGATGATACCTATATTTAACAATAATACTGTGTGTCAGCGTGTGGAAGGATTGGACGGCGTTTGTGGGTGATAATAACCGACTTAAGAAGATTTACGTTGACGGGATGTCGACGTGCACTCATCTTAAATTCTTTATTCACCTAATTACACTGTCGGCTATTGCTATACTGCTGTTGGCAGCGAGGTGGGATCTTGTTAATACCTACGAGTTTGGTACATTGCGAATAATTCCAATCATTTATTTAATAATTATACACATACACACACTCACATAGCGAACATATAAATATATAATATTTTCTGTGTGTTTAAGCCTTGCTAAGTGTGTATAGTCTATATATACTTACGCTATGGTAGGTATATACTATACGCTTATATACTTATCGTCTTTCATTATGCTTGAGATTAAATAGTTCTTTTTAAATAAAATATTAGGTAGGTATGTAATCGACCTTTAAGAGAAGATTAGATAATACTTAAGAGTGATTATTCCATCCAAATATTTCAAATAAATATTAATGATTTTCTTTATTTACTTATAATAATCTTTGCGTGTAGGTAAAAACATATTATATTAAAAAGATAATATAAAGATAATATAGATTACTTTAAATTGAATGTAATTATTGATATACATTTTAGATAGGTATAATACAATTTATATTGACGCCTACAGTGAAGATTATAATTATTATAAATGTTGCAGTTGATAATGATATCATGAGCTTTTATAATACCTACAAGTCATTTAAAATGTGTCTGTAGTTTTCTGGAGACTGAATAGAGAAAAACTAAAAAGTAAAATAAAAATAAAAAATATGTTTAGTATATTCTGTTTAATGTAAGTATTATTCACATAGAATAATATATTTTTTTTAAATGAAATGAAGCGTTATTTGGTTTGTCTTTTCAATTTAAAAAATATATTTGAATTAGTTTTTAAACGTGTTATGTAGGTACGCGTAAGTACTATAAGTATATATATATATAGTAAAAATAAATATAATATTAGTTCACGACTTCACGAGCTTATGTATTTTATTACATACACCAAATTCTTTAGGAATGCATATTCCATTTCGGATTGTGCAATTTAAAATATATTTAGGTTTGTTAAAAAATTAAAAATTGAGTTTTTTTTTTTTTTGGGGGGGGGGGTTGTGATCCTATATCAGTGTCGTATAAATGTAATATAAAAAATAGCACAGTCTACATGTATATACAATATGATTTTAGTTTTTTTCAAGTCTCATTTGTTGACACCTATAATTATTATAAACATTTTTTGTCCTTAATCAGTTTTGGGACAACTGACACATTATATATATTCGTATATTATTATGTGAGAACGAAGCTGCATTATAATATTAAGGTTGACATGACTGTATACTAAATTTACTGTTTATATTATTGCGGTTACATCATGGCGTTCATTTGAAAAAAAATATTTCTTTAAATAAGTATAAATAATAAATATAAATATACTATTTATGATGTTTGTTGAAATAATAAAATATAATATATATGTTTTTTTTTGTTGTTTCTCAAAGATGACAGAAACCGTTTTCCACCAGTGTGACTGTATAAAAGTCGTCTGAAGTAGTTGTCCTATAGTTCTAAAATCGATAAAATGATATCCACCAGAAAATAAAAGAATAAAATATATCCATCGTCTTCGTCATTAATAACAAATGGAATGCCATTTATTATTTGAATAAATATATACACATTTTATAATAATACCTCTGTATTTCTCTGTGAAAAAAATAATATCTTCAGTAAATAAAATATGTATCCAGTGTGTATCACTTGGGTATTTTCTTGTATTATTCAGGGCCGTGACGGTAAAAGTGTGCACGTGTATCCCGATCAGTCAACGGCGTCAACTGCTCTTCTTGTGGTAGGTATACCTATATATTATATCGATCGTTTCACTTCCGGTTCTCTGCGAAAAACAACTCGGCGCTCTCCAGCCGTCGTGAATCCTGGAGTTTGATCGCAAAATGACGACCAAAATAATAACAATGTATAGTAAGGATTCTTATTCATAGCAATAATATACTATATTATTATAACGAGCAATAAAAGAAGTAACGCGGAAGTTTGGAAACAAAAATCACGGCACCGCACTGCTACCCCTTCGTCACTCGATACACAACGACGTCGTTGGTTACATTATTATATCCGCCGGGAGGAAAAACAGACGTTTCCGATGGTCCGTATATAGTGCAAACACGACGGCGGCGTCGTCGTTATATAAATTATTATTAGACGAATATTATCGATTGGTCGGTGGAGTACACTGTTAACGCGTTTTTCGTATTAAATTCTCTCAACGTTTATGTGACAATATATACACGAAATGTAGTTATAAAAGTGTCGACTCCGAGCGCAATTGGGGTTCAAAAAATATAATAAATTGGATATATGGATATAGAGTGTATATAACGCCCCTGTAGGCCACACGACTGTCAAATATAATAATAAAAAAAAAATTGATTACACTAGGTTTCACGATGAAAAACACAATATGGTGAGTGCGAGAATGGTTACGGTGGATTTTCAAAGGGGACGCATGCCCTTTACAGGGTGATCTACGACGTGTTTTCTTTTTTCCGTTTAACTAAAACGCTTTAAAATAGATGGAAAATAACTGTGGCACTCCAATGTAAGATGATTAATTATTAAACACGACCATCCTAATTTTTTCCTTTGATAATAAATTTATTTCAATTCTCATTTTTGAGATTATTAAATAGAAGTAGCTGCTTAAAACCCGATTTTTCAGCAATACTTATGAAACGTCCTGTGGTGTTACAATATGTAACTATTTTATTTTCCGAACGAGAACCCCCATTTTTAATGTACACTATTTAACGGATAATTATTTGAATATTTTTATGTAATTAATTCAAAATTCGAACGAAAAGTTTCTTAGTCTAATGAAAAATTTAAAACGTTTATATTAAGAATAATATTCATTAAAAAAATGGTTGAACAAAAATATAAATTATATGTAAAATTTGATCTAGTGTTCATTATTATATGAGGTGCTCACATTGACTACTTAAAATAGTTACTGGGACCATTTTTACAAATTATAAATATTGTTGATAAATTAATATTAAAAATGAAGTTTTTAGGCAGTGACAATACTAATTGAATAGGTATAGCTAGTATAGTCGTTTTAATATCACACTGGACATATTTTTACAACAAATGTCTTATTTATTCTAATATATGATTTTTTTTTTTTTTTACTATAAGTTTCATTTATTTTCAACGATAATCGCACAAAAATGTACTTTCAGTTTCATATAATTTAAAGCAGAATATTTGTACGGATACGTTGAATTGATAAGTATTATTTCTATAGTCGTTTAATATGTTGATATATATGCGTTAAGTGAATAAGTGGCAGAACTATTCCATTCGCCTGAATTTATATAATTAAAAAAAAAAAAAAAATAACTATTAATTCAGTATCCGTTTATTTACTAATATAATATAAAAAAAATATGATCACAAAATTTAAAATTATGTAGGTTTTTAAAATATAGTTGCTTGAATATTTTTTTAAATATTTAAATATGATGGATGATATTTGTTATAAAAGAGTTTCAAGCCTATACATCAAACTTGTATCATTGAAAATAATTTAATATAATTTTTACGGTAGTGTTTCGGCTTTCAAGTATACTTTCGATAAGCATTTATCGACAAATAGGTATACTGTTTAAGTAATTATTCGGCACTATTATATTTAATAATGAACTAAAAATAAAAATAATATTTTTATAAAAACAAGAAACCCACGTCAATATAGTGATAAAAAGTTGTATGACCCTATTTTTTTTTTAAAAAAAGCATTCTTTTAGAGGGGGTTATGAATTAAAATGTTAACCAATTCATATTTTATATTACAGATTCTATGCGAAACAAAAAATGTAGATATCGATACTTGATAAAAGACAATAGTGATAAAAGGTAAATATTAATATTATGATAACGCTTTTTTGTCGACCATTTTTTATTGTATGACTTATAAGTACACAGTATTATATCTGATGACCCTTTTATAAGTGTATTATACTTTGAGGTTGGTGAACTTTTTTTAGCCTCACGTACCGACATTTGATTATTCCAGAATTTTAAAACGCATGCCATTAAATGTGTATACACGTTGTTGTTAATTATAAAAAATAATTCTTGGTGATACACAATATACACTCACTACTCGATAATGCATCTTTTCTAAAGTAATATACCTAAACAACACCACGATATTAATTTTTATTGCGTCGTTTCACAATATTATAACAATATTTATAAAATAAAATAAAAAATGATTTCGTACACATAATTTTCTTGTAAATTCACTATTAAGAGTTATTTTTTAATTAAATACTTTAATGTTATAGAAGTATATTATAGTTCATAACTATTACTCGAACAAGTTGAATTAATTTTATTACTTAAATACCGCTTTCGAAACTTTTACTCTATCCGACGTACAGTATCTGCGTATATAGGGTGGGTTGCGGCGTTTTCTTTGTTTTTGGTGTGCTGTCAGCTGTAATATTTGTATCATTATACATAGAGCGAGTAAGAGAGCCTTCATTATGATATTATAATATTAGGTATAGAAAAATAATTTCTCTGAACAGCTTTATAAACACAATAAGTAGAGATATTATAATATTCCATTATTCCAAACACTGATTTCTGCGTTGTCAATAATTTAATATATAAAATATTTATGAAAAATAAAAAAAATATGTGCGTACACGATACTCTATAACATATACATATAATCATATAATTGGTAAATAGTTCCTATGTGTGTGGGTGTATGAATATAGAATCGATTCAAACTTAATAGTAAACTGGTAAATTGATATCCAACTGAGATTGAACTTAGGCAATTATCTGAACAACGATAGGAAACACACACACACACACACATTGCAGTGTCATACACATTACACATAATAACGGCATTTGCACATATTGCGTATCAACGTTATGTTTTTTCATTCAACAGTTATTTTTTCAATGTTTATTACACATTTAATAAAAGAAAAAAATCCCGAAAATCCTTAACTGCTTAAACTATAATACATATACCATTCTATTATATTATGGTTTTCAACGCGAACTTTTGGATCAACTCCAATACATAGCGATTTATATAATTATGCTATGCGTGCTAATAAGAATTTGAACTTTGCTTTGGACATTATGACTTCTGTGTTAAAAGCCACAGATATTATAAATATAGCTTTAAAGTTTCGTGAATATTACAATATGCATGGTATATTTTACCAGTATACAATTCACCAAACATGATAATTCTCTCGTGTTCTCTAACAATCCTATTTTTTTTTAATATTATAAGTACCTATCTAAAGAAGACCATATTATTTTAAAATACTCTTCAAATAAATACTTTTTATATTTTATCGGTCTCTTTTTAATCCTTATTGTAAAGATAAATGCCTAATAAGTAATAAGCATCATTGAACTTTTCGGTTTCTTGTTTTAATTTTAACGCATTCGCGGGTAGGTATTTGATAGAAACGTTATGCCTACAGAATTTCGAAACTAGTTTTTGATTGCGATGATTTTTATAGTTTTTTATGTCGTATGGAATCTATATTGTAATTTATATACCTTTGATCAAGTTCGGTGTACCTTATCCACCGTTTTTTAATGTAATATTATTGTGTATCGTTGTGTTCGAGAGACGCAATTAATGAAAGATTAATAATAATGTGGTTTTTCTCTATATTATATTTAACATTATTATACTCTCATCGCATACCATTATTGTACATTTTATATAGTATATTATAGTCTACTAGCTGTCACCCACATGCTCCAACCCCGTGAAAAGTTGTTTGCAAATTGTGGGGCTGTTTCTTTGTGTTATAGTTATTTCGATCATATGATGCTGTAAAGTGTATATACCTCATACCTACGCAAAATAATAATTTGAATTTTAAGGTGTTTATAAATAAATTCTCTTCTTTATGAGAATAAATATATACCTACCATTTATAGATAATAAAAACAATTTTTTTCTAACATTAATATTATTATTATTATACCCGGAAAATATATTATATAATATTATAACGTCGTTAAATGAATAACAATAATAATAGTTATAAAACGACAACAATGAGGATGGCATTTTGTGGGGTTTCTCATCATACAGCCAATCAGCGCTCTACTGATTACTATACTACTTTTCTATTGGTTATTATTATTATTATTAGACGTGTTTTAAACTATTTAACTATCTTAATTCTTAACCATTCGAGTCTCAAGATTAAGCACGTCAGTCGCAGTCAGAACTCAGTGGTCTATACTTCAAACTGTTCAAACCCCGAGGGACCGTTCAAAGCACTGAGCCGTTGTCACATATCATATACGTCGACAATAATAATTGATTCATCGTCG